>JAODAL010017301.1:0-78180 GCA_025379985.1 Phyllomedusa bahiana
GAGGAGGAGGGCGGCTCCAGGGCGTTTGCGTTGGACAGAGGAGGAGGGCGGCTCCAGGGCGTTTGCGTTGGACAGAGGAGGAGGGCGGCTCAAGGGCTTTTGTAGCGGGAGGAGGTGGAGGGCGGCTCAAGGGATTTTGTAGCGGGAGGAGGTGGAGGGCGGCTCTGGGTGTTTTGTAGTACGGGGTGAAGGAGACTGGCTCCAGGAGCTTTCTGGTATGGGGAGAGTGAGTCCAGGAAGTTTGTGGCGGGTGAATGAGGTCGGGGGGTTTGTAGCGGAGGAGGAGGGTGGCTTTAAGGGGGGTGCACTGAGCAGAGGCGGGTGTCGGGAGGGGGGGGGTGTATAGAGTAGAGGTGCCTTCCAGGCATTGCCACAGGAGGAGGTTGTGGCTCCAGGGGGTTTCGGATGTACTGGAGGGGTGCAGCTTTCCCTGGGTTAGGTAGCTAATGCATGCGGTGCATGGTCTTTACTGCTTTCCTGCTCTCAGTTGTCAGGCTGGAATCTGCTAGAAGATGGATCACTTCACATTGAGGAGGCGACGGAGGAGTTACTGGGCACTTACACCTGCGTGCCTTACAACCCTCTGGGGACCATGGGCCAGTCCCCTCCTGCTCGGTTGCTGCTGAAGGTGAGTTCTGGAAACATCCGCTCGCAGCTTCATTTCACATTCTGTTCTGTAGAGAAATGATTTCAATAGTTTCCAAAACTTCCTGATTATTACAAGGAATGATCTCTGCTGCGGCTGTGCAGGATAAGTGGAGCAAGGATACCTCTCCTCTGCGGCTGTGCAGGATAAGTGGAGCAAGGATACCTCTCCTCTGCGGCTGTGCAGGATAAGTGGAGCAAGGATACCTCTCCTCTGCGGCTGTGCAGGATAAGTGAAGCAAGGATACCTCTCCTCTGCGGCTTTGCAGGATAAGTGAAGCAAGGATACCTCTCCAATGCGGCTGTGCTGGAGAAGTGAAGCAAGGATACCTCTCCACTGCGGCTGTGAGGGATAAGTGCAGCAAGGATACCTCTCTCTGCGGCTGTGCAGATAAGTGAAGCAAGGATACCTCTCCTCTGCGGCTGTGCAGGATAAGTGAAGCAAGGATACCTCTCCTCTGCGGCTGTGCAGGATAAGTGGAGCAAGGATGCCTCTCCTGTGCGGGATAAGTGGAGCAAGGATGCCTCTCCTGTGCGGGATAAGTGGAGCAAGGATGCCTCTCCTGTGCGGGATAAGTGGAGCAAGGATGCCTCTCCTGTGCGGGATAGGTGGAGCAAGGATGCCTCTCCTGTGCGGTATAAGAGGAGCAAGGATGCCCTCTCCTGTGCGGGATAAGTGGAGCAAGGATCCTCTCCTGTGCGGGATAAGTGGAGCAAGGATGCCTCTCCTGTGCGGGATAGGTGGAGCAAGGATGCCTCTCCTGTGCGGGATAAGTGGAGCAAGGAAAGCCTCTCCTGTGCGGGGTAGTGGGGGCAAAGGATGCCTCGTCCTGTGCGGGATAAGTGGAGCAAGGATGGGCCTCTCCTGTGCGGGATAAGGGGGCAAGGATGCCTCTCCTGTGCGGATAAGTGGAGCAAGGGCCTCTCCTGTGCGGGGGAAAAAGGAGAAGGATGCCTTCCTGTGCGGGGTAGGTGGAGCAGGATGCCCTCTCCGTCGGGATAGGTGGAGCAAGGATCCTCCCTTGGGGTAGGGGGAGCAAGGATGCCCCCCTTTTGCGGGATTGGGGGACAAGGATTCCCCTCCTGGCGGGATGGGGGAGCAGGGTGCCTCTCCTGTGGGGGGGGGGAAGGTGGAGCAAGGATGCCTCTCGTGCATAGGGGGAGCAAGGTGCCCCTCCTGTGGGGAAGGTGGGCAAAGGATTGCCTCCTTGGGGGGGGGAGAAATTAAGGGAAAAAAAACCCCCCCTTTCCCCCCTTTTAAAAAAGGGGGGAAAAACCCCCCCCGGGGGGGGGAAAGGGGCCCCCTTTTGGGGGGGAAAAAAAAAAAATTTCCCCCTTCCGGGGGAAAAAAAAATTTTTCCCCCCAAAAGGGGAAAGGGCCCCCCCCGGGGGGGGTTAAAAAAATTCCCCCGGGGGGGGGGGGGGCAAGGATTCCTCTCCCTTTTGGGGGGGGGGGGAAAAACCCCCCGGGGGGGTTGGGGGGCCCCCGGGGGGGTTTTAAAAAAAACCCCCCTTGGGGGGAAAAGGTTCCCTTTTTCCCCGGGGGGAAAGGGGTTTGGGGGGAAAAAAGGACCCCTTCCGGAAGGGCAGGGGGTTTTTCCCCCCCCCGGGGAAAAAAGGGGAAAAAATTTTTTTGGGGGGAATTTAAAATTTTTTTATTGGGGAACCCCCTTTTTTTAAAAGGGTCCCTTTTGGGGGGGGCCCGGGGGGGGCCTTTTGGGGGGGGAAGGGGGGGGGAAACCCCCCTTTTTTTTCCCGGGGGTTTTCCCCTTTTGGGGGGGGGAGGAAAGGGGGTTTTTTTTGGGGGGGGGGCCCCCCTTTTTTTGGGGGGGGGGAAGGAAAATTTTTGGGGGGGGAAAAAACCCCCCGGGGGGGGGAAAAAACCCCCCGGGAAAAAAAAAGCCCCCCCTCCCCGCGGGGTGGGGGGCCCCCTTTTTCCCCCCCAAAAAAAATGCCCCTTTTTTTTTTTCCCCCTTTTTTGGGGAAAATTTTTTTAAAAGGGCCCCGGGGGCCCCCCCGGGTTTTGGGGTTTTTTGGGGCCCCCTTTTTGGGGGGGGGGGTTTGGGGGGAAGGGGGGGGTTTTTCCCCCTGGGGGCCCCCCCCTTTGGGGGTTTTTGGGGGGGGGGGGGGGGGGGGGCGGTGAACACAAAAAAAGGGGGGGGGGGGGGGTTTTTCCCCGGGGTGGGAAAACCCCCCCCGGGGGGAAAAAATGTTTTTTTTTTTGGGGGGGGGGGCCCAAAAACCCCCTTTTTTAAGGGGGAAAAAAAAGGGGGGGGCCCCCTCCCCCCCTTTCCCCCCCCCCCCTTTAAATAACCCCCCCCCCCGGGGGGGATAATTTTTTTTCCCCCCCAAAAACCCCCCCAAAAAAAAGGGGGCCCCCCCGGGGGGGAAAAATTTCCCCCGGGGGCCCCCAAAAAACCCCTTTTGGGGGAAAAAAAACCCCCAAAAAATTTTTCCCCCCCAAAAAAAAAAAAAAATTTTCCCCCCCCCTTTTTTTTTTTCCCGGAGCCCCCCTTTTCCCCCCCCAAAATTCCCCCCCCCCCCTTTTTTCCCGGGGGGGGGGTTTTTTTCCCCCAAAAAAAACCAAAACCCCCCTTGGGCCCCCCCCCCCCCCCTTTCCCCCCCCCTTTTTTTTGGGGGTTTTTTTAAAAAAATTTTTCCCCCGGGGGGGCCCCCCCCTTCCCCCCGGGGGGCCCCCCGGGGGGGGGGAAAAAAGGGGGGGCCCCCCCCCCCAAAACCCCCCCCCAAAAAAAATTTTTTTTTAAAAAGAAAAAATTTTCCCCCGGGGGGTTTCCCCCCCGCCCCCCAAAGGGGTTTTAAAAAAAATTTTTTAAAATTTTTTTTCCTTTTGGGGTTTTTTAAAAAACCCCGGGGGGAAAAACCCCCCCTTCCCCTTTTTTTTCCCCGGGAATTTGGGGGGAATTTTTGGGGGTTTTTTTTTGGGGGGGGGGGAAAAAAACCCGGGGGGGGGCCCCGGGGGGGATTTCCCCCCCCTCCCCGGGGGGGGTTAAAAAATTTTTTTGGGGGGGTTATTGGGGGGGGGGGCCCCCCTTTGGGGGGGGTTTTTAAAAAACCCCCCCAAAAAAGGGGGGTTTTTAAAAAAGGGGGGGGGGGGAAAAAGGGGGCCCCCCCCCAAAAACCCGGGGGCCCCCGGGGGGGCCCCCCCAAAACCCCCGGGCCCTTTTTAATTTTTTTTCTTGGGGGGGGGGGGGCCCCCCCATTCCCAAAAACCCCTTGGGGGGGTTTTTTTTTTGGGGGGTTTTTTTTAAAAAAATTTTTTTGGGAAAATTTTTCCCTTGGGGAATTTTCCCGTGGGGGGGGTCCCGGGGAAGGGGGGAGGGGGCCCCCCCCTTTTTTTCCCCCTTGGGGGGTTTTTTTTAAAAACCGGGGGCCCCCGGGGAAAATTTGGGGGCCCCCTTTTTTTTAAAATTTTTTTTTAAAGGGGGGGGGAAAAAAAATTTTCCCTTTTAAAAAACCCCCCCCCTTTTTTTTTTTTGTTGGGGGGGTTTTTTAAAACCCCCCGGGGGGTTTTTCCTGGTTTTCCCCCCGGGGGTGGGGGGGGGTTTTGGGGGGGTTTTTTTTTTTTGGGTGGGGGTGTTTTTAAAAAAACCCGGGGGGGGGGGGGGCCCCCCTTGGGGGAAATTTTTTCCCGGGGGGGGGGGGGTTTTTTTGGGGGGGGGGGGGGTTAATTTTAAAAGGGGGTTTTTTTGGGGGGGGGGTTTTTGGGGGTTTTTTTTTTAATTTTTTGGGGGGGGGGGGGGTTTTTTTATAAAAATGGGTTTTGGGGCCCCCCGGGGTAGGGAAAAAAGGGGGGGGGGGGGCTCTTTTTTTTTGGGGGGGGCCCCGGGGGGAAATTTTGGGGGGTTTTGGGGGGGGTTTTTTTTTAAAAATTTTTCCCCGGGGGGTTTTTTCAAGGGTTGGGGGGGGTTTTTGGGGGGGGGGGCCCCCTTTTGGGGGTTTTTTTTTTTGGGGGGTTTGGGGGGGAAATTTTTTTTTTGGGGCCCCGGGGGGGGGGGGGGGGGTTTAAAATTTTTGGGGGGGGGGTTTTTGGAAAAAGGGGGGGGGGGGAAAAAGGGGGGGGGGGGGGGGGGTTTTTGGGGGGGGGGGGCTGGGTTTTGGGGGGGTTTTAAAAACCCCCTTTTCCCTTTTTAAAATTTTGGGGGGGGGCCCGGGGGGGTTTTGTTTGTGGGGGGGGTTTTTTTTTGGGGGGGGGGGGTTTTGGGGGGGGGGGGGGGGGGTTTTTTGGGGGGGGGGGCCCCCCGGGGGGGGGTTTTTTTAAAAAGGGGGGGGGTTTTTTAAGGGGGGGTTTAAATTTTTTTTTTTTTTTTTTTTTTTTTGGCTTCCCCCTTTTTTTTTGGGGTTTTTTAAAAAAGGGGGGGCCCTTTAATTTGGGGGAAAAAAACCCGAAGGGGGGGCCCCGGGTTTTTTTTTAATTTTTTGGGTTTTTCCCCTTTTTTTTTTTTTCTCCTTTTTTTTTCCCTTTTGGGTTTTTAAAAATTTTTTTTGGGTTTTTTTTTTTTTTTCCGGGGGGGGTTTTAAGAAAATTTTGGGGCCCCGGGTTTTTTTTCTTTTTTTGGGGGGGGGGGGGGAAAAGGGGGGGAAATTTTTTTAAACCCCCCAAAAAATTTTTTTTTTGGGGGGGGAAAAATTTTTTGGGGGGAAAAATTTTTTTTTAAAAAAAAAGGGGGTTTTTTTTTCGGGCCCCTTTTTTTTGGGGGCCCCCCCTTTTTTTTATTTTTAAAAAAGGGGGGGGTTTTTTTTGGGGGGGGAAAACCCCCCGGGGGGGGGGGGGGGGGTGGGGGGTTCAAAGGGGGGGGGCCCCAAAGCCCTTTTGGGGTTTTTTGGAAGGGGGGTTTTTTTTTTTTTTTTTCCCCCGGCCCCCCGGGGGGGGGTTTTTTAAAAAAGGGGACCCGGGGGGGGGTTTTTTATTAAAACCCCCCGGGGGGGGCCCCGGGGCCCCCTTTTAAAAACCCCCCTTTTGGGGGGAAAAGCCCCGGGTTTTTTTTGGGGGGTTAAAAACCCCCCCCCCCCCCCCCCCCTTTTTTTTCGGCCCCCCCCCCTTTCCCCCCGGAAAATTTTTGGTTTTTTTTCCCCCCCCCTTTTTTTTTGGGGGGGCCCCCCCGGGGGGCCCCCCAAACCCCTTTTTCCCCCCCCCCCTTTTTTCCCCCCCTTTTTTTGGGAAAATTTTTTTTGGTTTCCCCCCTTTTTTTTCCCCCCCCCCTTTTGCGGGGTTTTTGGGGCCCCCCCCGGGTTGGGGGTTTGGTTTTCCCTTTTATTTTTGGGGTTTTTTTTTTTTTTGGGGAAAAAATTTTTCCCCCCCTTTTTTTTTTGGAAAGGGGTTTTTTCCCCCCAAAGGGGGGTTTTTTTTAAAAAAAATTTTGGGCCCCGGGAAATTTTTTTTTTTTTTGGGGGGGGGGCCCTTTTTTGGGGGGGGGGCCCGGGTTTTCCCCCCTAAAATTAAACCCGGGGGGTTTTTTTTTTTTTAAAAATTTAAATTTTAAAAACCCCCTTTGGGGGAAAAAAATTTTTAAAAAAAGCGGGGGGCCCCACCCCCAAAAAATTTTTTTTTTCCCCAAAAAAAGGTGGGTTTTGGGGGGAAAAATTTTGGGGTTGGGGGAAACCTTTTTGGGGGGGGAGGGGCCCCCCTTTTTTTGGGGGGGGTTTTTTTTGGGGGGGAAAATGGAAAGGGGTTTTTAAGGGGGTTTTTTTGGGGGGAAAAAACCCCAAAAGGGGTTTTGGGGGGGTTTTGGGGGCCCCGGGGGCCCGGGGCCCAAAAAAGGGGGTTTAAATTTTTTGGGGGGAAAAATTTTTTTTTCCCGGGGGCCCCAATTTTTTTGGGAAAATTTTAAATTGGTTTGGGGGTTTTTGGGGGCCGGGGGAAAATTTTTTTCTTGGGGGTTTTTAAAATCCGGCCTTTTTTTTGGAAGGGTTTTTTTCCCCCAAAACCCCCAAAGGGGTTTTTAAAATTTTTTGGGGGGGGGGGGGGGGGAAAAAAAAAGGGGTTTTTTTTGGGGGGTTTTTTTTTGGTTTAAAAGGTTTTAAAAAAACCCCGGGGTTTGGGGGTTTTTTTTTGGGGGGGAAAAATTTTTCCCCCCCAAAAAAAAAAAAAAATTTTGGCTTGGGGGGGGGGGGGTTGGGGGCCCCCCAAAAATTAAACCTTTGGGGAGGGGGGTTTTTCCCAAATTAAAAATTTTGGAATAAAAAAACCCCCCCCCCCCCGGGGGCCCTTTTTTTTTCCCCCAAAAAATTTTTTTTTTTTAAAAAAGGGGGGGAAAAAAAATTTTAAAGGGGGCCCCCCTTTTTAAAAAAGGGGTTTTGGGGGCCCCCGCCCCCCCCTTTTTTTTTTTTTGGGGGGGAAAAGGGGTTTTTTTTTTAAAAAAAGGGGGGGGGCCCCCCCGAAAAGGGGGAATTTTCCCTTTAGGTTCCCCCAAAAAAAAAAAAATTTTTTAAAAAACCCCCCCTTTTTTGGGGAAAAAAAAAAGGAAAAAACCCGGGGGGGGGGGGAAGGGGGTTTTTTTTGGGGGGGGGGGGGGGTTTTTTGGGGGGGGGTTTTGGGTGGTTTTGGGGGGAAAAGGGGGGGGGGGGAAAAAAAAAAATTTTTTAAAAAGGGTTTTTAAGGGAAAAAAAGGGAAAGGGGGGGGGGGGAAAAAAAAAAGGGGGGAAGGAAGTTTTGGGGGGAAAAAAGGGGGGGGGGGGGTTTTTAAAAAGGGGGGGGGGGTTTTGGGAAAAGGGAAAAAAAATGTAAAATTTTTTGGGGAAAAAAAAAAAAGGGGGGGGGGAAAAGGGGGGGGGAAAAAAAGGGGTTTTTGGAAAAAAGGGGGGGGATTAAAATTTTGGGGAAAATTTTTTTTTAAAAAAAAAAAAAAAAAATTTTTTTGGGGGAAAAATTTTTGGTTAAAAAGGGAAGGAAAGGGGGGGTTTTTTTTAAAAAAAAAAAAAGGGGGGGGGGGGTTTTTAAAAAAAAAGGGGGGGGTTTTGGGGTTTTAAAAAAAAAAAAAAGGAAAAAAAAAAAAAAGTTACTTAAAAAAAAAAAGGTTTTTTGGGAAAAAAAAAAAGGGGGGGGGTTTTTTTAAAAAAAAAGGGGGGGAAAAAAAAAAAAAAAATTTTTTTTGGTTTTGGGGGGGGGGAAAAAAAAAAAAAAAAAAAAATTTTTTTTTAAAAAAAAAAAAAAGTTTGGGGGGGGGGGGTTTTTTTTTTTTTTGGGGGGGGGGGGGGGGGGGGGTTTTTGTTGGGGGGGGGGTTTTTTGTTGGGGAAAAAGGGGGGGGTTTTTTTGTTTTTTTTTAAAAAAAAAGGGGGGGGTTTTTTTTTTAAGGGGGGGTTAAAAAATTTTTGGGGGGTTGGGCCCCTTTTTAAAGGGTTTTTTGGGGGGGGTTGGGGGGGGAAAAAATTTTTTTGGGGGGGGTTTTTTTTAAAAATTTTTTTAAAAAAACCCCGGGGGGGGGTGGGGGTTTTTTCCTTTGGGGGGATTTGGGGGAGGTTTTTCCCGGGGGTTGGGGGGTTTTTGGGGGGAAACCCCGGGGGGCCCCCCTTTTTTTTTTTGGTTAAAGGGGAAAAAAAAGGGGTGGGGTAGGGGGGGGTAAAGGGGGGGTTTTTTGGGGGTTTTGGGAAATTTTGGGGGGGTTTAAAGGGGGTTTTGGGGGGGGGGGGGGGGTTTTAAAATTTTTGGGGGGAAAAAATTTTTTGGGGGGGGGGGGAAATTTTTTTTTTTGGGGGGGGGGTTTTTTATGGGGGGGGGGGGGGGGGGTTTTTTTTTGGAAAAAAGGGGGGGGGGGGGGGGGGTTTTTGGGGGGGGGGTTTTTTTTTTTGGTTTTAAAAAAATTTTAAAGGGCCCCGGGGGGAAAATTTTTTGGGGGGGGGGGTTTAAAAAAAGGGGGAAAAAGGGGGGCCAAAATTACAGCCCTGTAGGTAGGTATGCCTTCTGTAGGTATACAGATCCCTGTAGGTAGGTATGCCTTCTGTAGGTATACAGCTCCCTGTAGGTAGGTATGCCTTTTGTAGGTATACAGCCTTCTGTAGGTATACAACCCCCGTAGGTATACAGCTCCCTGTAGGTATGTATGCCTTCTGTAGGTATACAGCCCCCCTGTAGGTATGTATGCCTAATGTAGGTATGTATGCCTTCTGTAGGTATGTATGCCTTCTGTAGGTATACAGCCCCCTGTAGGTATGTATGCCTTCTGTAGGTATGCCTTCTGAAGGTATACAGCCACCTGTAGGTATGTATGCCTTCTGTAGGTATACAGCCCCCTGTAGGTATGTATGCCTTCTGTAGGTATACAGCCCCCTGTAGGTATGTATGCCTTCTGTAGGTATACAGCCCCCTGTAGGTATGTATGCCTTCTGTAGGTATACAGCCCCACCCATAGGTATATATGCCTCCTGTAGGTATACAGCCCCACCCATAGGTATATATGCCTCCTGTAGGTATACAGCACCTTGTATGTATATATGCCTTCTGTAGGTATACAGCACCCTGTAGGTATATATGCCTTCTGTAGGTATACAGCCCCCTGTAGGTATGTATGCCTCCTGTAGATGGGTAGGTATACAGCCCCCTTTTTTGGTTATATGCTGCTCCTCGTCACACGGACTACACTCGGATGTTACTCCCGGCATCTCCTAGGCCTGAAGCACTGGATTTTCGGTCTAGGAGATAAAGGCTCCCTCAGGAGGCATGAGAACATCCTTGTACGCGCCTCGGGCTCACGGGGGTATCCAGTCTGTGGTGCAGGGAGCCGATGGCTATCTTCTCTCTGTTCTGCCATCGTTCCCAACTGAGGACTCGCGTACAGTGGAAAAGAGGCAGCGGGTGTGGGCTGCCCGGACGCTCCGCAGGGACAGAGGGCCCCCCCACCTTGCTATACCACTGGGTGCCCGCTTTCACTGCTGACTGCCAGTGCATGACTCTCTACAGCGCAGGAAGGCCGGCAGTGGCAGAGGGGCAAAGGATTTAAAAAAAGAATACAGTCAGGAGTTAGAGAAGCTCCAAACTCCTGTGTTCACTGGCAGGGTAAGCTGGTCGGGCCCCCTGTGCTCGTGGGGCCCCTGGGTAGCCACCTGCCCTGCCCAACGGAAAAGACAGCCCTGCCTCCATGTGTGAGGGCTTCGTCCTGGAGCAGATACTAATCCTAGTCCGATCTGGGATTTGCTATGAAATAATAGTCGGTGACGTCTTCTAATTCTGGGGATCCCATCGTTGTTTGCCATGAAGCCCGTGTGAGTCCTGAGGAACCTCGCGTCCACTCCTCACTGCGTCTTGTGCTTTTCTTTCTAGGACACCTGGTATGAGTTCCGGGTGCTGGCCGTCATGCAGGACCTCATCAGTGAGCCCAGTAACATCGCAGGAGTGTCCAGTACAGGTACGGGAAACCGCGCATGCACACAGAGGGTAGCCGTCAGCTGGTGCGGTCAGTGCACCCTCTGCTGGATACTTTCTGCTATTACTTATGTAACCAAAAGCTGAAGATGAGGAACTGGAGCATCAACGTCTGCATTCATTAGAAAGCGGCAGAGTGAACGTTCAGTAGTCTAGTTCTGGGGTCCTCTGTCCTGTAGAGTGTCAGCTCTTATGGTTAGTAGGGATCTCTCTCTTGCAGAATGTAAGCTCTTCTGGTCAGCAGGGTCCTCTCTTGCAGAATGTAAGCTCTTCTGGGCAGCACGGTCCTCTCTCTGCTGTAGAGTGTAAGCTCTTCTGGGCAGCACGGTCCTCTCTCTCCTGTAGAGTGTAAGCTCTTCTGGGCAGCACGGTCCTCTCTCTGCTGTAGAGTGTAAGCTCTTCTGGGCAGCACGGTCCTCTCTCTGCTGTAGAGTGTAAGCTCTTCTGGGCAGCACGGTCCTCTCTCTGCTGTAGAGTGTAAGCTCTTCTGGGCAGCACGGTCCTCTCTCTTGTAGAATGTAAGCTCTTCTAGTCAGCAGAGTCCTCTATCCTGTGGAGTGTAAGCTCTTCTGGTCATTGGGGCATGCTCTCTTCTGTAGAGTGTAAGCTCTCCCCTGTAGAATGTTAATATTTATCATCAGTGGGGTCCTCTCTTTCTAGTAGAGTGTGAGCTTTTGTGGTCAGCAGGTTCCTCTCTCCTGTAGAGTATAAGCTCTTATGGTCAGTAGGGTCCTTTCTCTTGTAGAATGTAAGTCTTCTGGTCAGCTCTGGGGTTCTCTCTCTCCTGTAGAGTGTAAGCTCTTATGGTCAGTAGGGTCCTCTCTTGTAGATTGTCAACTGGGTGCTCTTTCTGGTCATTAGGGTCTTCTCTCTTGTAGGGTATGAGCACCTGTGAGTGGGGTCCTCTCCAGTAGAGTGTAAGCTCTACTGGTCATTGGGGTCCTGTCTCTCGTAGAGTGTAAGTTCTTATGTACGGTGCTGTATGTTGGAGCTATAATCGTAGCCATTATGAAGATATTCTTGGTTCTTAAGGTTCATATCTGATGTTTAATTCTTTCCTCCATGTGTTGCTGCATCTGGGTGGAGATCCTTTTTTTGGCATGCCCTTACATTGCTCTTGACCATGAGTGTGTTCTCCTGTGTGTCCTGCCTTCCAGACGTCTTCCCCTCCCCGGACCTGAGCGATGAAGGTTTTGCTCGGCCTGTACTCGCTGGAATAGTGGCTACGATCTGCTTCCTGGCTGCCGCAGTTTTGTTCAGCACGTTGGCGGCATGCGTGGTGAACCGACAGAGAAAGCGCAAACTGAAGAGGAAAAAAGGTGAGTGGACACTTCAGAGCTGCACCTCCAGCCCACCAGGCCAGGGACCAAGAGAGCTTGCCAGGATCTATTAAACATTGCATAATCAGAGCACCAGTCAGAAGACTAACCCTTTGGCGTGTCTATAGTATCCCCATGACAACTCTTCCATTCCTGTGCAGTTGAGCCTTGTCATAGGGATGTTATTGGATCACGATCCACTCACATAATGCTACTCTTTATGCTGGGCTATTTCTTCCTCCTACTATAGACAACAGCAGCCATGGTGCTGTACATCCTGTCGCCTTCATGCAACTTTAAACGAGTTTTCCACCTAATGGAAAAAAAGCCTTCTAATGAGCTCCTGGGCTCCCGGTGAAATAATAAACTTCTCCGGTTCCAGCGCCGATGTTCTGTGGACACACCGTCACTTCCGAACGGAAACATTGTCACAGCTGCAGCCATCATGTGCCACTAACTTGCATCATCGTTCGAAAGTGAACCTCTCTGAATAGTGATGCAAATAGAGGCGGGTGACGGAAGTAGCCTATCAGCAGCCGCAGCGGTGACGTCCGTGTTCGGAAGTCATGGCGCATCCATAGAGGACCAAGGAGACGCGGCGCTGGAACCAGTGGAAGGTGAATATAAGGGACCGGCTACATGGTGCTGACCTACACAAGTATTCGGATTTTAAAAAACAACTATAAAACCATCCCCATAGACCTCATTTGAAAATCAGAGTTGTAGTCCTCGCGACTTGGATTTCAAAAACGCCATTTTTGCAAAAAAAACTTAGAACATTCTTAACAATCCGCCATATTCTAGGTAAAAAAAACGCGTCCCAAATGGATCTGCGTCCAAACCCCCATAGAGATGAATGGGACTCCTTCTGACCGTAATTCCGGCAGAAGAAAAAACGACCCAAAATCCCACTTTAAAAACCGCGTCAAAGTATTCGTGTGGACGTACCCTAGGTTGTGTGTTTTTTTTTTTTTTTTTTTAATCTTACTTCATATATATATACACACATATACAATACTTTTATTTGACTGGGGGACCAGAAGCAATAGTAACAATTTTTTTTTCTGTTTTTTTTTTTTTTTAAAAAAATTTTTTGGGGGGTTTTTTTTTTTTAAAAAACCAATTTTTTTTTTTTTTTTTTTAAATTTAAAGGGTTTGGGGGAATTTTTTTTTTTTTCGGGTCCCTTTTTTTTTTTTTTTTTTTTTTTAAAAGGAAAAAAAAAAAAAAAGGGGGGTTTTTTCCCCCCCCCTTTTTTTTTTTTAAAAAAAAACCCCCCCCCAAAAAAGGGCGGGGGGGGGGGGTTTTGGGGGGAAAAAAAAAATTTTTCCCCCCCTTTGGGCCGGGGGTTTTAAAAAAAAACACCCCAAAGGGGGGGGGGGGGGGTTTTGGGTTTGGGAAAAGGTTCCCCTTTTTTTTTAAAAAAAAAAAACCCCCCCTTTTTTAATTGGTTTGGGGGCCCCCTTTTTTTGGGTTTTTCCCCCAAAAATTGGTTTTTTAAAAATTCCCCCAAAAAAAAAAAAAGGGGGGAAAAAAAAATTTTAAAAATTTTTTTAACCCCCGGGGGAAAAAAAAAAAAAAACCCCCCTTTAAAAAACCCCTTTTTCCCCCCCCTTTTGGGGCCCCTTTTTTTTTTTTTCCTTTTTTTAACCCTTTTAAAAAGGGGGGGGGGGAAAAAAACCCCCCCCCCCCTTTTGTTTTTGTTTTTTTTTTGGGGGGAAAAAACCCCCCCCCTTTTTCCCAAAAAAACCCCGGGAATTGGGGGCCCCGGGGGGGGGGGGCCCCCCCCTTTTTGGGGGGTTAAAAACCCCCCTTTTGGGGGAAAAAAAAAAATTTTTTTTTTTTTTTTTTTTAAAAAAGGGGGCCCCCCCCCCCTTTTCCTTTTTTTAAAAAAAATTTTTTAAAAAAAAAATTTTTTTTCCTTTTTGGGGGGGTTTTTTGGGAAAAAATTTTTTTTTTTTTTTTTTTTTAAAATTTTTTTCCCCCCTTTTTTTTTTTTTTTTTTTTTTTAAAAAAAATTATGGGGGGTTTTTTTGGGGAAAAAAAAATTTTCATTTTTAAAAAATTTTTAAAAAAAAAATTTTCCGGGGAAATTAAAAAAATTGGGGGTTTTTTTTTTTCCCGGGAACCTTTTTTTTTTTTGGGGGGGGAAAAAAAAGGGGGGGGGCCAAAAAAAAAAACCCCCGGGGTTCCCCCCAATTTTGCCCCGGGGGGGGTTTTGCCATGCCCCCCCCCCGGGGGGGGGGGGGGGGGCCCCCCCCCTTTTTTTTTTTGGGGGGGGGGCCCCCCCCCTTTTTTTTTCCCCCCCCGGGAAAAAAAAAGGGCCGGGGGGGGGGGGGGTTTTAAAAAAGGGGGGTTTTTTTTTGGTTTCCTTTTTTTTCCCCCCCCCGGGGGGGGAAACCCTTTTTTTTTTTTACTTTTTTTTTGGGGGGCCCCCCAAAATTTTTTTTTTTTTTTAAAAAAAAAAAAAAAATTTTTTTAATTTTTTAAAAAATTTTTAATAAAACAAAAAAAAAAAAAAAATATTAAAAAAAACCCCCCCCAAAAAGAAATTAAAATTTTTTTCCCCCCCTTTTTTAAAAAAAAAAAAACCCCCCCAAAAAAAATTTTTAAAAATTTTTTTTTTTTGTTTTTTCCCAAATTTTGGGGGGTTTTTTTTTTTAAAAACCCCTTTTTAAAAAAAAAAATTTTTTAAAAATTAATTATTTTTCCCCCCCCCTTTTTTCCTTTTTAAAAAAAAAAAAAAACCCCCGGGGAAAAAAAATTTAATTCCCCCCTTTTGGTTTTTTTTTAAAAAAATTTAAAAATATTTTTTTTAAAAAAATTTTTTAAATAAAAAAAAAAATTTTTTTTTCCCCAAAAAAAAAATTTTTTTGGGTTTTCCCTTTGGGGCCCCCCAAAAAAATTATCCCCCCAACTCCACAAAAAAAAACCGGGGGGAAAAAAAAAAAAAACCCCCCCCTTTCCGGAAATTTTTTTTTTTCCCGGAAAAAAAAGGAAAAGAAAAAAAAACCCCCCCAAAAAAAAATTAAAAAAATTTTCCCCCCCCTTTTTAAAAACCCCCAAAACCAGTTCCCCAAAAAAAAAAGGGGGTTTTTTTCCCCCCCTTTTTTTTTTTTTTAAAAAAATTTTTTTGGGAAAAGGGGGGAAAAAATTTTAAATAAAAAAAAAATTTTTGGGGGGGGCCCCCCCCCCTTTTAAACAAAATTAATTTTTTTTTTCCCCCCCTTTAAAAAAAAAAAAAAACCCCCCCCCCCTTTTTAAAAAAAAAACCCCCCCCCCCCAAAAAAGGCCCCCCTTTTAACCCCCAAATTTCCAAAATTTTTTCCCCCCCCCCAAAAAAAAAGGGGGGGGGAAAAAAAAAGGGCCCCCCCCCCAAAGGGCCCCCAAAAGGTTTTTTGGGGTTTTTTTCCCCCGGGGGAAAAAAAAAAAAAATTTTTTTTGGGGGAAACCCCCAAAAGGGGGGGGAAAAACCCCCGGGGGTTTGTTTAAAACCCCAAAAAAAAAACTTTTTCCCCCCCCTTTTTTAATTAAAAAAAAATTTTGGGGGGCCCCCCTTTCCCCAAAACCCCAAAAATTTTCCGGGGGGTTAAAAAATTTTTGGGGCCCCTTTTTTTTTCCCCCAAAAAAAATTTTAAAAAAAAAAACCCAAAAAAAACCCCCCAAAAAAATTTTTTTCCCCCCGGGGGGCCCCCCCATTTTTCCCCAAAAAGGGTTTAAAATTTAAAAAAAGGGAAAAATTTTTTTTCCCCTTTTTTTTTTTGGGTTTTTTTTTTAAAAAAAAAAAAAAAAAAAATTTTTTTTTTTTTTTTTTTTCCCGGGGGTTTTTTTCCCCCTTTTAATTTTTTTTTCCAAAAATTTTTTTGGGGGTTTTTTTTCCCTTTTTTTTGGGGGGGGCCCTTAAAAAACCTTTTTTTGGGTTTTTGGGGTTTTAAAAAAAATTTTTTTGGGGGAAAAAAAGGGGGTTTTTTTTTTCCCAAAAACCCGTTTAAATTTTTTTAAAAAATTCCCGGGAAAATTTTTAAATTTTTTTTTTAAAAAAAAAAAAAAAGGGAAAAAAAACCCCCTTTTTTTTCGGGGTTTTTTTTAAATTTTTAATTTTTTTTTTTAAAAAATTTTTGGGAATTTTTGGGGGTTAAAAAAAGGGGGGGAAAAAAAATTTTTTTGGTTGTTTTTTTTTTTTTTAAAAAATTTTTTTTTTTAAAACCCTTTTTTTAAAAAAAAAAAAAAAAAAATTTTTGAAAAAAAGGGGGAAAAAGGGGCAAAATTTTTTTTTTTTTTTTTTTTTTTTTTTTTTTTTTTTTTTTTTAAAAAATTTTTTTTTTTAAAAAAAGGGGTTTTTTTTTTTTTTTTTTTAAAAAAAATTTTTTTTAAAATTTTTTTAAATTTTTGGGAAAAAAAAAAAAATTCCTCCAAAGGGGAAATTTTAAAAAAAAGGGTTTGGGGGGGTTTTTTTTTTTTAATTTTTTTTAAAAAATTTTTAAAAAATTTTTTGGGTTTTCTTTTCCCCCCCCCCGGGGGGGGGAAAAACAAAAAAAATTTTTTTTTTTTTTTGGGCGGCCCTTTTTTTTTTCCCAAAATTTTTTTTAAAAATTTTTGGGTTGAAAGGGTGCATTTTTTGGGGAAGTGTACCTTTTATTGGTACCAGTTTGGAAAAAAATTTTTTTTTTTGGGGGGGAAAAAAAAAAAAAAACACCCAAATTTTTGGGGTTTTGGAAAATTTTTTTTTTTTAAAGATTTTTCAGATTTAAATAATGTTATGATGATGATTTTAATAGGGTTGGGCTTTTACGGAAAGCGCAAAAAAATTTTGGAAATTTAAAACCAAAAATTTTTGTTTTTTTTTTTTTTTTTTTTTTAAAATTTTTTTTACCCAAAGCTTTTTTTTTTTTTTTTTTTTTTTTTTAACTGTGTCCCCCTAGGGTGCTGCACACCCTAGTGAAACAAAAAAACTTTTTGACACGAGGGGTTCCAAACTGCCCTGTAAAACCAATCGGAAAAAACCCCCCGATTTTGCCGCAAGGCGACCTAATCGGGGAAGTGAGGAAAAGGGATGCAGCACGTTTTTACATTTTAAATTTTGATGCCCCGGGCCGGGCCCTCCTTCAGCCGTTTTAAAAAGGGTTTAAACCCGCCACGGATTTGGGGGGCGCCCCCTCCCCTTTTGTAACCGCTGGTTGGGTTTGGGTGCAAATTTGCAGCTGGGAGCTGTGTAGTGGGCTCTCTGCACTAATCCCCCTTTTTTGGCACCTTAGTGAACCCCCCCGGACCCCAAATTTACAAACCGGGTTGCTTGATTTTTAAAAAAGCCCCAACAGGGATCGGAGTCGGTTCTGTTCCCTGCTGTTGGCAGCCGGTGTCATCTGCAATTCGCAGCCAGCATTCACCTCCTGTGTTTTAGACTCACTGAGTAAGCCCACTACATTGAACCTTAAGCAATGGGGGTTTCCTTTTTAAACTTTTTTCCCGTAGGAGGTGACTTGTCCCCTTTTTATATTATTTTTCATTTATTATGTGCATTATAGGAAATCATAGAATTTTGTAACATACATGTTTTCCAATTTATGTTCCAATAGCTCTGAACCCTATCTAAAAAAAAAAAAAAAAAAAAAAAAGTCCAAGTTGCGGTGTATTGTTAGGGCCATGGAGAAACTGTATGGACAAAAAAGTAATGTGACCACGGCATGCATCATGTGAGTCCCGGGAGCAGGGTTTAAATGAACGCTGTTTGGGGGGAAAAAAGAAAAGGAATTTATAAGGGTTTTAATTACAAATCTACGGAAATTTTTTCCAGCAACTTCTTCCGTGTGTCTAGCTACCTTGGGGATGTCATGTTGCTAATAAAGTTAACTGTTGGGGAAAAAAAAAACTATTAGCAATAACCTAAAAACGCTAAATTGTAAAACAAAGCAGAAAGATAAGGCAAGAGAAAAATGTTTCGCGTTCCTTTTCCGCAGACATGCCCGACGCAAGAACGCTGGAAGGGGGGGTAATACTGGGGGAAGTTCTGCCTCTTTAAACCCGCTGTTTAACCCCATTTTCCCGGGTCCATGCCCCCCTTTTTGGTTTGGGCCATGATAAATGCGGGTGGGGGTGGTTTAAAACTGGAGAAATTTCTTTCTCCTTTTATTTAAAAAAAAATGTTAAAAAGGGGCAGGGTAAAAATGACCTGTGTGGTGGTCACATGTCCTTGGTTTTTTTTATGGGAATTTCTGCTTTAATCACTACTGTTTCCCCGGATTTTCCAGGGTAAAATTTACCCCGTGTGGTTTGGGCACAATTTTTAAGAAATTTCTAGGGGGTTAAAATTTTTTTTCCTTTTTTTGGGGGAAAAAAAATTCCCCCCGCTTTCCCTATTATACCAAAAACTGAATTAAACCTTGGGGTACCCGGGGGCAATTTGGGCCCTGGGTTTGGGGCCCGGAATTTGTTTTGGTCCACAAAGGACCGGGGGTTGGTGGTCCATGACTGTTGGGGCCTAAACAGGGTTGGGCCCAAAACTTAACTTATGTGGGCCCAAATTCTTTTATTTCTTTCCTTTTTATTGGGGGGGTAAAAAATTTCCAAAAAATTTTTAAAAAAAAAAAAAAAAATGTTTTATAAAAAAGAAAACCAAACCCAAAAAATAAAAAAAAAACCCCAAAGGGTTTTCCCTTTTTGGGAATAGTAAAAACAAAAATAAAAAAATAATTTTGGATTTTTTCCCGAATTTCGTCAGCTTGCAAAATTAAATTTTAAATTTTTATAAGGGTTTACTAATGGGGCCCAAAGGGGGGCAATTTTTTTTGGGCCCCCTTTATTTTTAAACCCTTAGTCACAAATTTGCCCTTTTTTTTTGTAGAGGCCCCAAGTGTAAAATTTGGGCAATTTTTTTGCGGGTTTAAAACAAAGCTCTTAAGGAAACAAACCCTGGGGGAAGATAATAGTTTTATTACTTGGGGGGATATTACGGGGGGGCTTTTAAGAGAAAGTTGGGGGTTTGGGACAAAACAATGGCAAATAAAGTTTAGTGTGGCTAAGTGTCAGGTCAGGCACTTGGACTGAGGAAACGAAATGTACTATGATGTGTTAAATGGTAAAACCCGGTGCCCTACCCTAAAAGACTGGGGATATTGTGGACAGGGGAACTAAACCCTTTTTACCCCCCTAAAGTGCAGCTGCTGAAAAGGGAAAAAAAAAATCATGAGCTGTTTTCTTTGGGGGACTTAATGTGCACCCTTGCGCAGCCCCCCCCGGGTTTAAAAAACCCACCACCTGAATTAAAATGGGGGTGTTAACGTTTACTAAAGTTAATGCTCCCCCCTCCACTCGGGAGGACTAGAAAGCTTCCCGAGGTTACCAACCACTTTTTTTTAAATTTTGCAGGGGTCGGGAAAGGGTGACGCCCGCCCCTTTACTGGGGTTTTTAAATCAGCAGAAAAATAGATTTTTTTAAATTCCTTCTTACGGGACCCAATTTTAGCGTTTAGGGGGCCCTTCTGCCCTGTTTTTTTAAAACCCCCTTTTTAAAAAATTTTTAAGGCCCAGTACAAAAACGGCAGAGCAAAATGTCAGTCAAGACTTTTAGAACCACCCCCCGGGTGTAACGGGAAAGTGGGGGGGCCTGGAACTGTAAAACCCACCCACAGCCTAAAGAGGAAGGGGGAAAACCTGGGAGCTTTTAAAACCCGGGCCCACACCCCTGAACGGGAAAAGGGGAAACCCTGGAGTTTGTAAAAAACCCGCCCACACCCCGGAACGGGAAAAGTGGGGGGCCTGGAGCTTTTTAAAACCGGGCCCACAGCCTGAACGGGAAGTGGGGCCGGGGAGCTTTTAAAACCCCCCAAACAGCCTAAAACGGGGAAGTGGGGACCCGGGGAGCTGTAGAACCGCCCCCGGCAAGCCTAAAGGGGGGGGGGAAAAGTGGGGGGGCCTGGAGCTGAAAAGAACCCCCACAGCCTAACAGGAAGTGGGGAGCCTGGAGCTGAAAAGGAACCGCCCACACCCTGAAAAAGGAAGGGGGAGCCTGAAGCTGGGCGGGAAAGGGGCAGGCTCTAAAAAAACTGCCTAAAACAAATCCCCCTTTAATTTTCCTGATTCTGCCACCTGGGATTGTTGAGGTGATGGGCCCCCCAAAAAAAAAGGGGGGGTCTTTTTTAACTTATTTTGGGGGGGAATGATTTAAATTTTTTGGGGTTTTGTTTCCTGTTTTCCGAAAAGACCCACCATTTCTCCTTTTCACACTCCCGGGAAAAGCATGGTTCGCCTTTAAATTTAAACCCCCCTTTTCATTACCCCTCTTTACCTGGTTTTTGGGGGAAAGGTAAAACCCCAATAAAACAGACGCCAAAATTGGGTTGGGCGATCCCTTTTGCCCTGGTCACTAATAACATGCAGTTCTAAAGTTTGGTCCAGACCCCGGGTTTTAGGACTTTCAAACCCCTTTCTCTGTGATAAAATTGGCGCTTTTCATGACCTGCTGCACAGAGGAGGAGATCTGTGATGAAGTTGATCTGCTATGTTAAATATTTTTAGTCATTATCAGAGGCTGTTATCACACCAGATACCAGATTTTACCGGGAAATTAGGAAGCCCAAAGACTGGGGCCGAAAGACCCACGTAGAGTTTGAGAATCGTTTCACCCTTTAGGGTGAGGGGGAGATTTTTGGGACACACCCACCTTTTCCAAGGGGCCGGCGGGCATTGTGTGCCCAAAAAACCTTTAGGTGTTTGAAAAGACCGTAAATTTTAATCGGGTTTTTAATAAGAAATATTATTTATTTTATTTTTTTGGGTTCAGCGCATTTTATTCCCACAGTGCTGTACAGAGTCGGTCGGTATTCAAATTCATCCCTGTCCCCACGGGGGGTCAGTCAAAATTTTCACCTTTTCTGGGTTTTTGGCGTATAGGGAAAACCGGATTTTCCCCAAAGGAGGAAACCTGGGGCGAACCGGGGAAAACATAAAAAACTCATTTTAATCCCAGGACCCCAGTGCTGCAAGGCAGTGCTTAAACCACTAGGCCACCCTGCCTGAAACGTGCAAAACCGCTGGGCCGCCCTTTTGCACTGTGCTAACCGTGGGCCCCCCTGCCTGCACTGGGGCAAACCCAGGGGGGCCCCCCGGGCCTGCATCTTTTTGCTAATCGCTGGGCCCCGCCCTGCCTGCCCCGGGGCCCTTACCGCTTTTGCCCCCCCTCCCGCACGGGTGCTAACCCCCGGGGCCCCCGCCCTGCCTGCATGTCAACCCGGGGGGCCGCCCTGCCTGCACTGTGCTTACCGCTGGGCCGCCCTGCCTGCACTGTGCTTACCGCTGGGCCGCCCTGCCTGCACTGTGCTTACCGCTGGGCCGCCCTGCCTGCACTGTGCTAACCGCTGGGCCGCCCTGCCTGCACTGTGCTAACCGGTGGGCCGCCCTGCCTGCACTGGTTTAATGGGCTGGGCCGCCCTCCCTGCACTGTGCTAATCGCTGGGCCGCCCTCCTGCACTGTGAAATGGGCCTGGGCCCCCCCAGCCTGCCGGGTGCTAATCGCTGGGCCCCCCGGGCCTGCACTGTGCTAATCGCGGGCCCCCCTTGCCTGCACTGTGCAAAAAGGGCTGGGCCGCCGCCCTGCACTGTGCAAAATCGCTGGGCCGCCCTCCCCTCCCTTGTGCTAAACCCCTGGGGCCGCCCTGCCTGCAGTAAAAATTTGGCGGGCCCCCTCCCTGCACTGTCCCTAATCGGGGGGCCCCCCTTCCCTGCACTGTGTTTAATCGCTGGGCCCCCCGGGCCTCCCACGGGTGCTAATCGCTGGGCCCCCCCCTCCCGGAAACTGTGCAAATCGCGGGGCCCCGCCCCCCTGCCCTGTCCCTAACGCGGGGCCGCCCTCCCTGCCCTGTGCTTACCCCTGGGCCGCCCTGCCTGCCCTGTGCTTACCCCTGGGCCGCCCTGCCTGCCCTGTCCCTTTTTACCCCGGGGGCCCCCTCCCTCCCCCTGTGTTACCCCTGGGGCCCCTTTGCCTGCCCGGGCCTTTACCCCGGGGGCCCCCCCGCCTCCCCTGTCTTCCCCCTTTGGGCCGCCCTGCCTTTCCCTGTTTTACCCCCTGGCCCCCCTTTCCTCCCCTGTGCTTACCCCTGGGCCGCCCTGCCTGCCCTGTGCTTCCCCCGGGCCCCCCCTTGCCTCCCCTGGGGCTGCCCTTGTAGGCCCACATCTTCTTTAAAAGGGGGTTTGTCTGAATTTTTTTAAGTAAGTATCTGCTGGTACTACTTTAAATAATAAAATGGGAAAAAAAACTTCCTTTCCAGTTTTCCTTTGGCCCCCGTTTCGGTTGTAGCTGTGGTGTTCCCCGACGGTCCCCCAGTGATGACGTCACCTACATCATTCATTTCGCAATATGACCAAGTCTCGATTTTCAGGTCAGGTCACGTAAATGCAGTGGGTTTGCAGGGGCAATAAATTGATCCCCATGTTGTCATCGGGGGGGAGACGGGGGCCCGGATATTTTTTTTATTTTACGCAGTCTAGCTAAAACCCCCCTTTTTCCTATGAAAACCCAACCCCTTTTTAATTAAAAGAAACCCCATGGCAGGGGGAACCGTTGTAAAACCCGAACCCCGATTGACTATAATGGGATCCATCAGGTTTCCACTGCGTTATTTGTTTTCCTTTGTTCTCGACAGAATCTGCAATTTGGGGTTTTCCAATGGGGTTTCCCAAACTCTAAGGGAAGATGGGGAAAACGTGCCCTTTTAAGGCTATGTTTCCCCCCGGGGAAAAATTTCCCCTTTAAATTTTGCGTTTTAAATAGGGGGCGAGATGTGCCCCGGGAAAAATTGGAATCGTTTATTTTTTCCCATAGGGGAACAAAGGAGTACCCCCTTTCTCTCCCCAGGCGTAAAAATACGTTTCATATTTTTCGCACGGGGAGATAATTTGGACATGTCAGTTACTTGCAGAAATTTTACCGTGGGGGAGTAATGCATGCCCAATGGGGCCGGCGGTA
The DNA here is from genome assembly GCA_025379985.1 of Phyllomedusa bahiana. Taxonomy (NCBI): domain Eukaryota; kingdom Metazoa; phylum Chordata; class Amphibia; order Anura; family Hylidae; genus Phyllomedusa; species Phyllomedusa bahiana. Next base: position 22,300 of record JAODAL010017301.1, read on the forward strand.
GGGGTTCCGAAATTTAAACCCCCGAGTGAACATACCCCGGGGGTTTTTTACACCCTTTCTGGGGTTTTTTTATGCTTTTGGGTTTGCGGGGAATCTTTCTACACCTTAAAATTTTCCTAAAATTTTGAAAATTTCACAACCGAAAAACCAAAAATGTATTTTATTGATGTTGAAGTTTAGGGGAGCAAAAAAGAAGTGGGCAATTTTTTTGGGGGTAGTGTAGAAAAAATGTTACATGCTCTTCCAATTTTTTGGGCATTTTAAAAAATTAATAAAAAAAAACAACTGATATAATATTTATTTAAAAAATTATATATATTTTAAATTATAAAAATTTTATTATATATATTTTATATATTTATATATATATTTATATTTATGAAACCATTTTTAAAATACACTATATAAAAAGGGAATGAGTTTCCCCATTTTAGGTAAAATTGGGAATCAAAAATTTTTTATATTTCCCCAAATTCCACAATAATGGAGAGAAATTAAGGCATTTTTTATTACTTTTCTGCCCAAAGGGCCGAAGTTTCCATACACTGGGATTACGCTGGCCCTTTTTTAAAAAATTTGGGACCGCCCCTATATGAGGTCAGGTCTTTGGGAAACTTTTTATTTGGAAAAAATCTGGATGGTTTTTTTAAAAAAACCCCAGGGAAACCCCACTGCCTTGGGGTGTTAACCAAACATGGGGAAAAACTAAAGAAATTTAGCCAAAATAGGGGGGAAGGGAAGGGGGGGGGGAAAACTGTGGAATTTTTCCACCCAAATCTGGATCTTTTTTGGCTGGCCCAAATTCCAATATTGAAGGCGCCTCGTTTATTTTGGGACAAAGAAAGTTTGGGGCGTTCCCCTTTTAGGGCAGGGGTGCAAACCCGCCCCCCTTTCCAAACTGTTGGGGAAACAAAAAACTCCAAAACATTTCCCACTGTTATAGATTATTTAAATGCTTTATTTGGGGGGTGTAGTTTCCCCAAAAAAGGGGGGGGGGGGGGGAAGGGGGGGCCGGGGGTTTCCTTTTGTTGTAAAATCATAGGGCTCCCGAACCCGCGGGAGTGTCCCCAAACACTTTTCCCCTAAGGGAAGCCCAAAATATCGCGTGTATTAAAAAAAGGGGATGGATCGCGGGGACAAGGATGTTAAAACCCCACCGCTTTTATAAAAAACATTTTGGGGCCCAAACCCCAAATTAGAATATGATGTTCAGTTCTGGGCCCCCCCGTTATAGAAAGAATTTAAAGGGGCTTTGAGAGAGTACAAAGAAAGAGCAACCAAACTTATTTAAGGGGGAAAGGAGCGCTTAGTTATAGGGGAGGGGTTTATAGAATTGAACTTATTTTTGTCTTGGGGAAAAACTTTTAAAAAGCTTTTGGGGGGACATGATTAATTTATATAAAAGGGGGCCCAAAAAAGTATGGGGGGGAAAAATTTTTTCATTTAAAAACCCCCTTTTAAAAAATAAAGGGGAAAATTCCCCCCGAAATAGAGAAAAAAAAGACCTTCAAAACTTCCCGAAGAGAAGACGTTTCTTTTACTGTAAGAACTTTTGAATCTGTGGAATAGCCCCCTGAGGGGGGTGGTCCAGCAGGGAAATGTAGAGAGTTTTAAAAAAGGCTTAGATACCTACCTGGAACTAAAAAAATATTAATGCGTATTTTAGCTATGTAAAAATTTGGATCCGGCCCGGTGGAGGTCTGAGGTCAAAATGGGGTCTCCCTTGGAGCAGGGTTGGTTTTTTGGGCCTTTGGGTTTCAGGGCCTTTACCAGTGGGGAGGCTGGGGTTTTTCTCTTTGTCTCTCCTCCCTTATCCCCCCATTTTCCCCCCTTGGTTGAACTTTATTGGGCCGGGGTCTTTTTTTTCAACCCCTACTAACTATGGGAGCAAAAAACAAAAAAGATGGGGAAAGCCAGCCCTCATGCCGTCAGGAAGGGAAAGGGGTTTTGTGTCTCGAGATGAAAGGACTTTTGGGCCGACATGTGCATTTCAAACCCAAAAAAACAAAAGACAAGACCTTGGAAGCCTTTCTGGGAGAAGCTTGTAAGAATTTTGGGCAAAATCCCATGAAACAAGTAAATGTATCAAAATGGGCTGAAATTAATCCAAAAAATCCTATAAAAGCCAGGGTTAATGTTTGGGAAAAGCACAGGGAACAAAGAACCCACATTTTTGGAAAACATGTCCTGTGGTCTGATGAAAATAAAATTGAAAATGTTTGGCCCCCAATTTCCTTTTTTTTAGAGGAAAAAAGGAAAGCTTGTAAGCCAAGAAAAACCCTCCCAACCCGTGAAAAAGGGGGGGGGGGGGGGGAAAGGGAGCATCATTTTTTTGGGGGTTTTTTTGCTGGCAGGAAAGGGAAATGGGCACTTCACAAAAAAAGATGGCATCATGAGGAAAGGTTAAATTGGTTGGGGGGGGAAAAAAAATGAAGCAACATCTCAAGAATCACCAGGGGAAATTAAAAAATTGAGTGGAAAAAGGTTCTTCCAAAAGGGCAATGGCCTGAAGTACTGCAAACTGTTTACAAAGTGGCTTAAGGAGAAACCCAAAATCAATGTTTTGGAGTGGCCATCACATAGCCCTGATCTCAATCCAAATTTGGGAAAATTGGGATGGGCAAAAGGGTGAAAAAGGGCCCATTTGGGGGCAGGAGGGCCCCCAAAAAATGGTCATTTACACCATTCTGTCAGGAGGGGAAGGGGGAAAAATTTTCCCACCAAATTTTTGGGGAAACTTGTGGGAAAGGGTCCAAAACATTTGACCCAATTTCCCACAGTTTTACCAAATTTTAAAAAGAAAAAGATGGAAAAATTTGAAATGGGTTCCCGAAAGTAATAAAAAGCCTTTTAAAAAATGTTTTTGGCATTTGGCAAAATTTTAAATAAATTTTTCTTTTCCCAAAAATTTAACCCAAAACGGGGGGAAAATTTTATTTTTGATTTTTTTTGTTTAAGGGGGGGGAGAAAAAAAATTTCAGATGGGGCTTTTTTTATAGTGGATGGAACTTCTGGTTTCAAAATCTACATAGATAATATATATTCCGCCCCCCGTACTCCAATGCTAAATTTAAAAATTTTTTGACCAATTGCATTTAGAAGTCACTTTATCAGTAAAAAGAGTACCAAACGGGATGTAAAATTTTTTTTGGTAAAAGCTACTGCCCGTTTTTGTTTAAGGACTCGAAAAGGGTTTTTTAGAAAACATTTTGTTTAAAATTTAAACCCCGAAACACCCGAAGCTCAGAGCTAAAATTTTGGCAAAGTGGGATTGCAGGGTTTTAAAAAAAAAAATCCCGAAAACCCCGAATATCTCCAGAGCACTGTTCAGTCCATCATCCATAAATGGGAAATTGTATTGGGACCCCAAAATGGGAAACCTTCCCCAATTTCATTGCCCTCCCTAAACTGGCAAAAAAAAAGGGAAAGGGGAGCACTAATTAAAAGTTTTTTCTTTGGGGGCAATAGAAAACTGCAGAGATCCCCAGCTAAGGGGGAGAATCGTTCCCCCAGGATGACCCTTTTTTGTCCCTTTTCCTCCTCAAATCGGGGCCTTTTTTTGGGAAAAATTTTCAAGAAGAAAGAGCCTTCAGAAAGCCATAAGAAGTACTGTTTGCATCTTGAAAAAAGCTATGCAGTGGACCCGGCAAGAATGTGGAAGAAGGAGACCTTTAAAAAGCCAAAAAACTGTGTGTGGAGGGAAAATATGCCAAAATCACCCTGAAAAACACCATCCCCATCATGAATCCTGGTGGGGTTGGCATCATGCTGGGGGCGTAGGCTTTGCTTCAGCAGGGGCTGGAACAAACGTTCTCCAACCAATCTGACCCGAGCTAGAGCCTTTCCCGCAAAAAAAGGAGCAACAATTCATTCCACCTCTTTGATGGGTTTAAAGCTGGTAGAGACCTTTTCCCCAAAAACTTTCAGGGGGGTCCCTTTCAGCTAAAAGGTTTGGGTTTTGCAAAAATATGACCCCCAGAGGGCCCGAAAACTTTTGCACAAACACTTTTTTTTTGATTTTTTTTTTAATTTGCAAAAATTTGGAAAAGTACATATCAATTTCTTTACACTTCACTTCACAAATACTTGATACGTTGTGTTGCTCGATCACAAGTTTGTGGGGTGTTAAATATTAAAAAAAGGGGGCTGGAAAACTTTTTTTGTAAAACCCCCTGTAAAGGGTGCCAACAGTTAAGGGGGTGTTCCCCCAAAAAGAAACCCTTTCATAACTTGGGTCCCCCCATAACTAACTTTTTTAAAATTTTGAGACAAAATGAGGAGGGTGGTGCTTGCAGCTGTCCTCTCCATATCTATGGGAGTTATGAATATAGAGCGAGTATGCATGGCTATATTAGGAACCCCCCCTAAAATGAAAAGGGGAGGGCCAATTTCCCCCTCATTCGGGTTTTCAGTCGGTTTTATAGCGACCCCCTTTTTTCCCCCCCCAAAATAAGACATCCCCCAAAAATAAGGGCGTAGTACATTTTTTTTTTTTTTGCAATTCAAGTATGGGCTTTTGCTGATGTTTTTTGATGAAATCATACAGGTATATTAAAACGTGTTTATTTTTTTTTTTTTTGGTTTCAACCCAAAAAGTTTTAATTCTTGTTCTTTGGAAAAAAAAGGGAAACCCCCAAAAAAATTAAGTGTTTTTTTGTCTTTAGGAGAAAGTTTTATAAAAAAGACACTTTTCCTTTTTTTGGGGGGAAAAACGGGGTTTTCCCTTGATGTGACCTGTTGGGCAGATGTTTCTTTGGGGAATTCTAGAGGCCACATCACAAGTCAGCTGTAAATAGCTATTTAAGAATTAAAAGTAATGTTCCCATCAGGATAGTATTTGCCCTAGTGCACTTTTTGGGTATATTGACATTAGAGTGAAGGTCCTTTTACTAGCCAGAATAGAAAACCCATGAAGGAACGGAGGAATGAGTGTTTGAGTTGCAATGTCTGAATGCTGTACTTGTCATAACTGTAGCCAAGTGAATCTATACGGCCCTATTTGAGGCTCCCTCTATTTCTCTCTAGGTTGTCTTCTGGAAAGGTCAGTCCAGAGAGCATTCGAACACTTCGTGCTCCATCAGAGTCTTCAGAGGATCAGGGTCTTCCACCAAAAAGGCCCTTGAGCCCCGGGCGTGAGAAGGAGCTATCCCCGGGTCCCAAGAAGAGGGAAAACTTTCCCTAAACCACCCAAAAAAAGTATGGGTGCCCAGTCGGGCAGAGGCAGAAGGGGATTTCTCCCATTGATTTAAATCAGCGGGGCCCCCGTGGTCGTTTTGTTACAGGGGGTCCTGAGCGGGAAACCCAAAGCTTGCAAAAGTCGAAAGAATTCGGGGGGTTTCCCATTTGCAGAAAAAACCCGATTTTTTCCCCGGGAGTTTCGCCAATCTGATGAGGAGAATGACGAGCCATTTTGGTTTTTAAGTCCCGGGTTTACCCATTGTCATCCACCCAAAGGGATTTCCCCGTTTCCCGCCTCCTCTAGTCCACGTTTTAAACCTGATTCTCCAAAAGGGAAAAGGAAAGCGGGCCCTTTGGGTCAGAAAACCCTGGTGGCTACCACCAAAGCCACTTGAAAAGGCTATTAAGCAGGTTTACCCCTCGGATTCAAATCCCCGCCCCCTTTTTTTCATCCCGGGAAAGTCATCCACTCAGCTCTGTCATGTCCTCTCCACCTTTGCTTCCTGAAGGCTCCTTTTCCCAAACTATCCCAAAGGAAAAAGGGGAAAGAAATTAGCTCCACCAGTACTTTGCCTCTAACACACACCCCAACTGGGGGCCGCTCACCAGAGCAATGGGGAGGCCCTGACTTCCCATTTGGAGGATTGGAAGCCCCTCCATCTCCTTCCATGTTTATTCAGCATCGGTTTTGAAACCCGGGGGAGATGAGGCGGCCCCCCCCTACCCCCGCCTCCAACCAGCCCCCTTTTCCCCCGGGGGCGGCACCCCCAGTTCCCCTACAGGTTTCCTTTATATGCCACCATCTTCCCCTTTGGAAAACCCCATACAACTTGGGTAGGAAGGTTGCCTAGTCGCTGTCCACATTTCCCCTCCCCAATTTTTTGGCAAGGATTTCAGCTATGCAACGGGGTGGGGCAAGGCCAGCTCCGGCACATAGCCCAAAGGGAAAGGGGGATTTTCCCCGGGGCTTCCTTTTTCCCCGACATCCCTGAAACCGGGGCCTTTTGGGGTGGGTGCTCGTTGGGGTTTTAAAGCGGACGGTCCCCAGATGGGGCCCCAGGGCAACCTTGCAGATTTGGGGCCAAGCTTACCTTTAATGGTGCTGAGCCTTCCCTGCTTTTTCCACCCCCACCCAAAGTCCCCCAAGTCTAGGGCATGGATCCCCCGAGCTCAGTTTCCAGAGCCAGGCCCCGACCCCCGGGTTTCTTTCCCCCCAACCCCCAGATGCTTTTGGCATTGCCCTGCAGCCTCCAGGCTTTTTACACAAATCACCTCCTTCTTCTGGATCGCCAGCAAAGAGCAGTCACGACAGTCCTAGCTACCGCCCTGCTTTCCCCCCGACACCTTTCCCCCCAGGGAGAAAGGAAAGCCCGGAGGGGAAAAGGGGAATACACGCAGAGACAGCGGTGCTGTGCACTGCAGGGTGAGTGTGATGTTGGGGTACACACTTGCTGCTCATGGGTGGGACTGGGGTCCTTGACTTGCATTTTGTCAGTGCTGGGGGGGAACGGTTGGGGGTGCATTTGATCCTGTCCCGCCGTTTTTCCGAAAATCTCCTAGGGTTTTTTTTATATTTTTTCATTTCTTTTAGTTCTCCTAAAAGAGCGATCAAAAACCATTTTGAACGATAAAAGTAAATAAATTTTGGGGCCCTTTTTATAGAAACTATAACCGGGTGGGCCCCAAAATTGGTTCCAAACATCTTGGACTTCTGCCCTCATCTTTGGGGGGGTGTCCCCCCTTGTGCCCTGCTGTTGAGTAGAGTAAGAGGTTCAAGATGTTGTAGACTTGAAGTTCTGGAACCTTTTAGTTCTTCTTTAAGGCATCATCCTCTGCTCTTTCTAAAGACCAGTGTTGGCTAAGACTTGACCTAGAGGCCGGGGACCGGGGCCCTTTTTTTCTTTTTCTAAAAACTTTTCCAACCCCACTGAACACGCCCTTTTTTGAAAAATTCCCGACCCCAGGGTTTTTTATAAACCCGGGAGAATCCATTTATTTCCTCACAAAATATTTTCCCCCTGGGATGTTTTGGAGGTTTGTACTTTGACCCCCCCACTTTCTTTTTTGAAGATTTCCTGCCAAAGCATGGACTGATGAGACTGTGTCACTACTCGTAGTTCATAGGCCAGTTTTTCCCACGTGGGCCCCCGGGGGTTGGGGGGGACATCACGTTGGGGTTTTGGTTAGGGAAAAGGGTTGGGCCTTTAAACCCCGCTCAAGTTAAAATGCCTGTTACCGGGGCAAAATGAAATTTCAACAGGAGTGCTTTATCCTTACAAGATTTGTGCTCCATGATGTGACGTTGGGTGGGGTTGGGCGTCCATGTTCTGTGCCAAAAATATGACAAACAGTAAAAAAAATGTAAGGGGAGTGCCATTAAATAAAGCTTTTTTTGTGTCTTGGGTCCCCTTTTCCAAATTTTACCTGGAGTGTCCACCCAAACATGCGAGTGAGGATTGTGGGGGGGGGGGCCCACCATTTTACTGTTGAAGGGTGGGGGAAAAGACGTTTTAATTTTGTGGAGTGGTCTTGTCCCTCCCCCCGTGGGTCTGGGGGGGGTGTTTCCAAAAAGTTCCCGTAGGTTTGGAAATTTTTTGGGGGTTATAGGAAACTGGGGGTGCGTAGTTGGTGTCCCCTAAATCGAAAGACAAACACAACTCCCGTAGAGGGTGTCTTTCACCAGAAGGCGCCTAATCCAGACATGAAGGCTTTACACCTAGTACCATCGGTCTCTCTACTGTTCTCTTAAGGCTTTAGCTGAAGTAACAGTCCCCAACCAAAGCGTCCCGGTAACCAGTGTCTACGGCTGGGTCTAAACCTAAATTTTGCCCGTATCTGCCATAAGTCATTGCTCTGTGGTCGGCATTGACACAGATGTTCTCAGGATGGAGCAGAACTTGACATAAACCCAGAAACCCAATGAACGTTTCCAATAGGGTTTCAACTTCAGCCAAGGGACCATCAGAGGCGTAACTTCAAGCTCTTGGGCCCTGGTGCGAAAAGTGAAATGGGGCCCCCAGTTACCATGCACCATTTACAATGCTGGTGTCTTCTTATGTGGCAGGAGAGCATTTGGGCCCCCTCAGGTTGCTGGGCCCGGTAGCGACTGCTACCGCTGCACCCCCTGTAGCTACGCCCCTGACCGCCATCACACGTCCCTCCCCTCCGGTGTCTCAGTATAGTGGCAATGTCTTTTAACAATCTGTTGCTTGTCTTGTGTGTTGTGTTCTAAAACTGACCGGGCAGGATTTGTGTCCGGCCATGCCATTTCCTTATACGTACTTTGGATGTTCTTCCTCTCAGCAGGTGTATGGGAGCCTCTCTCCTACTTTAAGGATTTGCTTATAAAATTTGTCCTTCTCACCCACCAAGTGCAGCCCTCACCCCCTCGCTTGCTTGGCGTAGTGCTGCCCTTAGTAACCTTGTCTGTTTTTGATTGATCTCAGCTATCTGAGCAGTGTTGACGTCATGAACTCCTCCATCCAATAGGTAAGGGTGATCCATGTCCGAAGGGGGAAGAGGGAAGTGCGGGGTGGGCTCCTGGAGGGTGGGAGAACATTGGGCGTCCTTTCCCTCTGTTTTATTAACCCCCAGTCTGCTTTAAAGGGGATCGGTGCACACTGCTTAGAGTGAAACATCAAATTTGTAGTTTAAATGTCATTAATATTGTACATTTGTGTCACAAGAAGCTCACTACCTTGCACCAATTCAACAAGACTGAGTGTGTGAGCCCTAAAAAGCCAGATGCCCACGGTCTGTTTCTCAATTTCCCACCGGTCATATAAGCAGCAGCCTGGAGCTCTACAACTCGGAGAGCTATAGCTATAGAGGGTGCAGAAGTAGAGATTACCCAAGTCCAGGAAGGTTCACTGGCCACCTGCTACTTAACATATGAGCAGCTCTATATGTAACACAATTATATCACACTAACAACAGTGTCATCATGGTAGGTCATTATACACTGTGATCAAGGGGAATACTAGAGCACAGATGTCAAACTGCGGCCCTCCAGCTGTTTGGAAACTACAACTCCCATCATTCATTTGTATAATCTATAACAGTGGGCATGATGGGAGTTGTAGTTTCCCAACAGCTGGAGGGCCGCAGTTTGACACCCCTGTTCTAGAGTAAGACTGGACAGAATGTGATGTCATCAGCCGAATATGGGTCATCGTCAGACAGTTTTGATGGGGACAAAGTAAAACGGTTTCAAGCCTCAGAGGTTCAAGTCAGACTTCCAATTATTTGACTTTAAAGAAAGGGAACTGTGCTTGGAGGATTATTATATTACACTACTCACAAAAAGTTAGGAATATTTGGCTTCTGGTTGAAATTTCAGGGTGAACAAAAATTTCTTGAACCTATTTTGTAAATGGAGTAAATGAGACAATCTCTTGAAGGGGTTGTCTCACTACAGGGATTGCTCCTTTTTATGTTAAAGATCTTGCAAAAACAAGTCACTTTGCAATATGTGTCCATTAACAGTGTCCTACCTATTCCGAGATATCCCCTCTTGTATGGGCTGCATCAGGTCGCTATAGCTACAGACCTGTTCAATCTCTCCTGATAGGCTGCCAGCACTGGTCGCTATAGCTACAGACCTGTTCAATATCTCCTGATAGGCTGCCAGCACTGGTCGCTATAGCTACAGACCTGTTCAATTTCTCATGATAGGCTGCCAGCACTGGTAGCTATAGCTACAGACCTGTTTTATCTCTCCAGATATGCGGCCAGCACTGGATGCAAAAGCTACAGACCTGTTTGATCTCTCCAGATAGGCTGCCAGCACTGGTTGCTATAGCTACAGACCTGTTTGATCTCTCCAGATAGGCTGCCAGCACTGGTCACTATAGCTACAGACCTGTTCGATTTCTCATGATAGGCTGCCAACACTGGTTGCTATAGCTACAGACCTGTTCAATCTCTCATGATAGGCTGTCAGCACTGGTTGCTATAACTACAGACCTGTCTTCTCCTGCAGCCTAATAGAAGCCAGTAAACACGCCCCTGAATTCAAAATGAGACCAAGAAAACAGGATTGAGGTGAGATGAATCGATATAGTGAGACAACCCCTTTAACGTTTAGATGTACATGTCCATCTGTTCATTGTATTAGTACCTTTTGCACAGCTTGCCAATCTCTAATAAGGAGCTTAATGGCAAAATTCCTAATAGGTGATTGAACGCTGAATCGCTCAACAAATTAAGAGGATTAATTTGAATTGGGATTTAAACCGTCCTCCTCATGCTGCTGTTCACGTTTTGTCATCATGAGACAATGTAATCATTGCCATGCCGCACAAGTCCGAGCATGTATAAGAGAGGTGAGAGGCAACCAGATGTCACATTAGACCATTCATAACCATTTACATCAGCATGGTCTGCGGGCTAGACGACCTGACTGATGCTTAGCGCTCTCCTTGACGTCTCCGGCAACATTGGTGGCCATAATTTCTGCTCAGAGTAAATCACTGAACAGCACTGAGGAGCACTGGTTCCTCATTCAGTGTAAATGCTTCCTGGCCCAGACGATGATGTCTGTGCCTGGTGCTGCGGTCAGGTCCTCTAGCATGCAGACCACTCTAATGTAACTGGTTACGAATGCTCTGATGTGACACTTAGGGCCTCTCACCTCCTTTAAACATGCCTGGAGTTGTGCGGCGTTCATCATCCGGCTCCAAAGGGGCATTGGTTACAATGAAGCGCTCATCAGTCTGTGATGGAGACAAAGGACGTCCACTTCTTTGCCTCTCTGTGACTCTTCCAGTCTCTCTGTATCTCTGATATAACCTGCTGATGACATTCTGTGACACTAAGCTCAGTGGCCACTTCCGTCTGAGAGCCTCCTTCTTGAAGCCTGGCAATGGCGTGGTACTGTCGATCAATTGTAAGATGTTGTCTTGGTCTCATGATGTCACAGGATTAGAAGGATTGTTTAAATCCCAAATCCCATTGATCCCCTAAATGTATTGGGCGATTCAGGGATCAAACACCTGTTGGGGATTTGGCCATTAAGCTCCTTGTTAGAGATCAGCAAGTTGTGCAAAAAGTCCTGAAACATTGAACAGTTGGACGAGAGCATCTGCAGGGGAGAGAGTGGCTCATTTAGGACATTTAAAAAAAAAATAATTAATTTAAATTAAGAAATTGTACGTTTGTCCTGAAATTTCGACTAAAAGCCAAATATCCCGAATTTTTTGTGAGTAGTGTTTTATTACTACCTTTTGATGGATATCAATCTAGCTGTGAAACTACTTTCATTTATAGCAAGCTATAGACTTCTGGGGTCCATATTTACCATGATAGACTATAGTCTTAATGTGTATACTCTACTCCATGGGACTTGGAGAGCAAGACCGCAATATTCAGGGAGGCACCTTTCGGGAGGAATGTAAATACCTGCGTGTGCAGAGATACAGGCCTCAAAGGCCACTCTTAATTTATCTTTGTGTAGGTTTGTCGTAAAGGGGTTTTTCCCATATGGATGTTTCACAAATTCGAGTCTTCACAACCAGCTTCAGGCTCCCGCTTCCTGTTCAGGCTGTGGGCGGTTCTACAGCTTCAGGCTCCCACTTCCTGTCGAGGCTGTGGGTGCTTCTACCGCAGTGACTGACCTTTCAGCTCTGCTATCTGTTGCTAAGCCTGCGGGGGGGGGGGCATTGGTGATAGAGGGGCTTTAACAGCAGGTTACAAGTCTCTGAAAGGTTAAAGGTAACCTGTCACCTAGTTTATGCCCTCTTGCTGAGGGCAGCACAAGCTAGTGTAAGACCTGCTGTTCCCAGCACTGTGCCCCTTCTCCTGTAAGATGCAGCAGTGTTAGAGCATTTACCCCTCGAATCTTATTCATGAGTAGGTGTTAGCTCCACCCACCAAAGGCTAGCTCCACCCACTGACAGTTTTTCACATGTTTCTACCTATTCAAAGTGTAATAGGTTTATCAGTTGAGGTGGGCGGGGCTAGCCTCAGGTGGGCGTTTTTTTTTTGTTTTTTTTTTTTTTTTTTAAAACTGACACTCTCTGAAGGACTCTTCAAATGACTCTTCTGGCTGAAAACTGCAGATTTGAGCGTTAAATACACGAAAACTGCTGCATCTTACAGAAGAAGGGACACAGCGCTGGGAACAGCAGGTCTGACACTAGCTTGTTCTGTCCTCAGCAAGGGAGGCATAAACTATGTGACAGGTTCTCTTTAAAGTTTGCTAACAAAGAAAAACAGGCTCCTGTGCTGATAAGACACAGCAAACAGTGACCTCACCAGGCCGACCACTGCTAGAGCAGAGACGTGGTCAGCATTTTAGAAGACCTTCTGTACACAAGCAGAAGATAAGAACTGCTCTAACTGAAAAGAAGCAAAATCAGAACAGCAATGAATTTGGTAATAGTCTTCACTTTGCCTACTGGGGTGAGAGTGCCCTTTTAGTCGGTCTGTGCTGTGCATCCCACATTTCCTGGTAAATAATAAACTCCTATTAGATTCAGGGTCCTTTTATTCTAATGCGCATACAGTCTGCATTATTATACACTATTATTACTGTCTCAGGCCGGAGAGCCCGCTTCCTCACCTCCCAGAGTAGTCATTAGTCCTGGTGGTCTGGTAGGCTGCACCCTCTATAGACAGCAGGCTCATTGTAAGATAACAAAGACTCCTTATTTGGATGGTGCTGAACTAAGGGTTTCTTCTTGGGTGCCAGGTTCCCCCTTTAAAGGAGACCAGTGCAACTCCTATGCATGATCGAGCTTTGTTCTAATGCTGTGACTGTAGCAACCCCCTCCTCCGTCTTCCTCCTTCCCTGTCATGGTGACACCCTCATGCAGTCAGTCATCCAAGCAGTGCTGTCCAACCTGCCGCTTCCAAGCCGCCTTCCCCTCCTCTCGGCCGGTAACGCAGTTTCTCCTCTGTGTGTCATCACTGCAGTCTCGTCCTTCAGTAACGAGTCTATTTTAACATCCACAGTTGTCTCTTTCCTCCAGTGTCTTCTGTTTTGTCTTTTTTTTTTTTTCCACCTTCCAAACTCCAGTGGTCTCCATCGTCCCCTTGCTCTATTTGTATGGTAAAGGGGAATCCAGTTGTTTAGTGGAGATTTTATGACCTGACCTTCTCTTGCCTTGTTGAGACCGCGTAGGTGGAATCGTTGGAGACGTTGACCATGTGTCTTCTCACTCATGTTCTAAGACATTGACTCTCAGGGCAGCTGTCGTAATCCTTGTTTCATTAGAGCACATACATTTCCCAGGGCGCATTGCCTGAAGTCCTCCTATTTTCCCATCTGTCTTCATTTTCAGATCCGTGCTTCATGTACATCAAATAGTCTCCCAAAAAAATTGGAATCTAGCAAGAGAAGAGAGTGCCTTTTAATGACTATATTTACTATTTTGCCATAGGCAAACTTAAACTCTATCAGTTCTCAATCTATAAAGCACTAAAACGTAACTTTTATTATGTATAACGCTTAACCTCGATGCACACTATTTAAAAACCTGATTTCTAACCTCTCAATTTGTCCCTTTCTAATTGTGAAGGAATAACTCCTTTTCTATTATCAAGTCTGGGGGAAGGAGTTATTCCTTCACAATTCGAGAGGGACAAATTGAGAGGTTAGAAATCTGTTTTTTAAATAGTGTTATTTTAAAAGTGTTATACATAATAAAAGTTAAGTTTTAGTGCTTTATAGATTGAGAACTGATAGAGTTTAAAAGGAACCTGTCACCTAGGTTGTGCCCCCCTTGCTGAGGACAGCACAAGCTAGTGTCAGACCCGCTGTTTCCAGCGCTTTGTCCCTTATTCTGTAAGATGCAGCAGTTTTAGAGCATTTACCCCTCAAATTTTATTCATGAGTAGGTGTTGGCTCTGCCCAACAAAGGCTAGCCCCGCCCACTGACAGATTTTCACATGTTTCTACCTATTCAAAGTAATAGGTTTGTCAGTTTAGGTGGGCGGGGCTAGCCTCAGATGGGCGGGGTTTGAAAAAAAACTAACACTCTGAATGACTCTTCTGACTGAAAACTGCAGATTTGAGCATTAAATACAATAAAACACCATTATCTTACAGAATAAGGGACACCGCGCTGGAAACAGCAGGTCTGACACTGGCTTGTACTGTCTCAGCCAGGGGGGGCAAAAACTATGTGACAGGTTCTCTTTAAGTTTGCTTATGGCAAAATAGTAAATATAGTCTTGTAAATCTAAGCCTCCTTCTGGACGAGATCGCTCTCCTTCTTGGACCACGTCTTCTGTACTTAGATAGGCTTAGTACGTTATATATATTCTCACTTGTCATCGTTTTATTAGAATCTCAATAGACATTTCATAAAACAGTGATATAAATCTTGGAAGCAGCAGCGACTCTTCCGACCCATCGTCCAAGGCTTCCACAACATCTGGTCCCCACACGTCCTTTGGGCATCTAGTCTTGTCCTCTAACCTTCAGCTTGTAGACCGCTCAGGTAGATAGATGATCATTGTGACAGCGTTGGGCAATTGTCACCTTTCTAAACGGCGCACCCTTGAATTCTTGGAACAGATGCTAAGTCAAGAAGTCATCCATTTCATTTAGGACTCCCAGGCAAACCACAGAATAAATTTTACGTTGGCTCGGGCTGAAGTCTTGTCTAGCAGGAATAGCCAATGAAGATGACAAGTTGCTGATTTTAAGAGTTATGTGATCTGCAAATGAAGGTCACCCAAGCTCTGCAGCTAATCCTGAGTTATTTAAGGCCGTTACTCAGTTCTTTAGGACTGTGTCTATTGGGCTGAACTGCACCATAATTGTTCTCCACCAACATGGAAAAATAAAGCTTTGCGTTGTACTAGTTGACCAAATGGTAGAAGGCCCATTTGGTCATTGGGCAAAGTACTTGCAAGTGATACTATAGGCTACAGGTGTCAAGCTCAAGGTTCGAGGGCCGAATCTGGCCCACCATGCTCCTTTATGTAGCTCCCGAGAACTTAGACACAGCTGGTGGACAACTCACTAGGGGTGGCACAGCTCTGACAGCCCTACCAAGGCACCTGGCCACCCTCCAAAGCCCCTTCGAAGGCAAGATGCTGCAAGAATACTAAGAACTAAATGGTGTAGTCGACCTGTGCATTACACTTGCAGGATAAAGTAGTTGAACCCTCTGGAAATACCTGAATTTTTTCACTGGTTTATTTTCAAAATCTGTTTCAAACTTTCCCTCAAAAAAATGCCTGATTAGAGGCACGTGTTAGAGCGTATTTTGATGCATATTTAGAAAAATCTTACCCCCATTGTGTCTGGTGGGGATTTTATGTGCGTAAACACCTCCACAATTGACAATGCAATTAAATTTATGCGAGTAATATCATCTCTAAGTGCCGCAAATACACACGTACGATACGCGTCGTGCGAATTGGAGTCAATGAGAGTTGTTTAGAACATTGTTTCAAGCGCATTTTGGGGTTTATTTCGGCATAGAGTACGCCCCAAAATAAGCTTCAGAATATGTTTTGTGAACATACGTTTAGGGTTGCGGAGGCGCGTACAGTACGCCGTGTGTTTTAGGAGTTGCGCTGATCAGCGTGTATTCCCAAAGCATGGAGGCTGGCAGCCCGCCGGCCCCATTGACATGTCGCTTGTCTCCCCGCGCGTACAATACGATCGTATTGTACACGTGGGGGGACGACACTTTACCGTAATTTCGGCACGTATTTCGCCTCGTATATCGCGCGATATGCGGCGAAATGTGTGCCGAAATAAGCCGTGTGAACATACCCTTAGCCACAATTATAAACCAATACAATCTAACCAAACTATTAACAAACATACAGTTGTACTATTGAAATCCTTTTTTTGAGCTTATTGGGTAAACATTCACAATGCAGGGAAAAAAAGTGAACTCATTTCACAGCATCTCAATAGAGTTAAGGTTAGACCTGGGAAACAAAAGAACACTGCACACCAACACCAAAAACTTATCCCAGCTGTAATCTAAACTTATAACACAAACGGTTGCACTGCTAAGGTCTTCTATTAGGCACACTGAGTTAACATCCTCCGTGTAAGGAGAAAAAGTTAACTCCTACTAAAGCATCTTAATACGTTAAGGTTAGGCCTTAGGAAAAACACTGCACACCAAAACCGTATCCAAACTGTATCTAAACCAATAACACAAATGGTTGTGCTGGTTATGTCTTTTGTCGAGTAAACATTCAAGCTGCAGAGAGAAAAAGTAAACTTCTTCTACAGCATCTTGATGCACTCAAGGTTAGGACTTGGGAAGAAGAAATGTGCACACCAAAACCTTATCCCAAATGTAATGTAACTAAACTAATGGCACAAATGGTTGTACTATTCATGTCTTTTATTGAGCACATTGGGTAAACATTTATAATGCAGGGAGAAAAAGTGAACTCATTGCACAGTAACTCAATAGGGTTAAGGATAGGACCGACGGAAAAAAAGAACACTGCACACCATCACCAAAAACTTATCCCAATTGTAATCTAAACTGAAACACAAGGTTAGGACTCGGGAAGAAGAAATGTGCACACCAAAACTTTATACCAAATATAATATAACTAAACTAATGGCACAAACGGTTGTATTCATGTCTTTTATTGAGCACGTTGGGTAAACATTTACAGTGCAGGGAGTAAAAGTGAGTAAAAGTGAACTCCTTGCACAGTAACGATAGGGTTAAGGATAGGACTGAGGAAAAAAAGAACACTGCACACAAACACCAAAAACTTTTATCCCAACTGTAATCTAAACTAAAACACAAAACAGTTGTGCTAGTCATGTCTTATATTAAGCACATTGAATAAACATCCATGTTGCAGAAAAAAAAGTAAATTCCTACTACCGCATCTCGATATGCTTAAGGTTAGGACTCTGGTAGAAAACCGCTGCACACCAAAACCTTATCCCAAATGTAATGTAACTAAACTAATAACACAAACGGTTGTACTGTTCATGTCTTTTAATGAGCAGCTTGAGTAAACATTCACAGTGCAGAGAGAAAAAGTAAACTCCTACTGCAGCGTCTATAATATGGTTACGATTAGGACTTGGGAAGAAGAGCACTGCAAATCTAAACATCATCCCAATTGTGAAGCATGGTGGCGGAATCATAGTGGTTTGGGGCTGCTTTGTTTTTTGGGGGGTCCAAGACAATTATGATCATTGAGGGAACAATGAATGCAAAAGTGCATTAGAGCATGTTACAGGAGAGTGCAAGTGCCATAGTCCATGTCCTCAATGGGCAGAGAACTCCGGTGTCCCAACATGAGCATTTGTGTATTGGAATGGCCAATCCAGACTCTTACCTGTACAGAGATGCTGTTCTGTTATCCGAAGAAGGCCCTGCACACAAGACATCCCATAAATATTGATGAACTGAAGTTAGTGGCACAAAATTTGACCTCCCCACGGTGCAGATTTTATTTGCAACTACAGGAAATCTCTGGTAGAGGTAATTGCAACTAAATGGGATCTGCAGGTCATTAAATTGAGGCGTTCCTCCCTACTTTTTCTCCCTGCACTGTGGAAGTTTACTTAATTTGCTCTACAAAAGACAGGAGCAGTACAGCCGTCTGTGTGGTGTTAGTTACTACTGCATCTCCAAATATTAGAGTATCACTGAAAAGATAATTGAGATCAATAATTTAAAGGGGTTGTCTTGCTAGATTGATTCATCTGACCTCAGTCCTGTTTTCTTGGTTTCATTTTGAATTTAGGGGTGTGTTTACTGGCTTCTACTAGGCTGCAGTAGAAGCCAGGTCTGTAGCTATAGCAATCAGTGCTGGCAGCCTATCAGGAGAGAGAGAACCGGTCTGTAGTGATAGCAACCAGTGCTGGCAGCCTATCATGAGAGATTGAACAGGTCTGTAGCTATAACGACCTGAGGAGCTAATGCAGCCCATACAAGAGGGGATATCTAGGAATAGATATGACACTGGTAGTGGACACATATTGCAATGTGACTTGTTTTTGCAAGATCTTTAAAATAAACAGCAATCCCTGTAGTGAGACGACCCCTTTAAAGGGGTTGTCTCACTACGAAGATTATAGTTGAAAATGCGGGGACCAAAAATCTAAGGTTGTACGTCCTTGGTTACTATTGGCAAAGTGCTACGGTTTTAGAGAACGGGCTGGTTTACATGTGCTTAGCAAAGGTGTTTGTTTACTGGTCAGGGAAGCATTCTGTCCTGCCCAGGTCGTGCACATGCAAAGGAAAGGCAGTTAAGAGGAGGGGCAGGGATGTGTGTATTGGCAGGCAAGGAGGAGAAGCAGTGAAGAGGATACAATACACACAACCCCCCTGCATGTCCTCTCACTGCTTCTCCTCCGTGCCTGCCCATACACACATACCTGCCCCTCCTTTTTACTGCCTTTCCGTTGCATGTGCACGACCTGGGCAGGACAGAATGCTTCCCTGACCATTAAACAAACCCCTTTGCTTATCACATGTTAACCAGTCCGTTCTCTAAAACCGTAGTACTTTGCCAATAGTAACCAAGGACGTACATCCTTAGATTTTTGGTACCCACATTTTCAACTATGATCTTCATAGTGAGACAACCCCTTTAAGTCAAATAGAGAAACCCATATATTGTATAGACTCATTAAAGTATGAATTACAAGGTTTAACACATTTGTGAGCCCCATAACAAATAAAAAGAGAACCCCTTTAATTTTCAATGATATTCTCATTTTTTTGAGGTGCACTAGTACATTGTGTTGGTCTATAATTGTGACTTGGATGGCAAGCAGACCAAATCGTACATGTAATAAGTGAAGAAATCCAGGAAATTCCAGAGGGATCCTATATTTTTTCTTTCCTGCCTCCTTTCTCAGTCACATTTCATTGTCTTGGATAATTTTTGTGGCATGAATTTTATATATTTTTTTAAGTTGGGTGACAGCTGTAGTCTGCAGCTACATAGGACTTAAAGGGGTGTTCTCATAAAATAACTTTCACCTTACTGGTTGGCTCGCAGTTAGCTACAAGCTGACCTGTTATGGAATTAGAAAGCCATCTTCCCCATTCATTTCTATGGGAGTTCTGAATATAGCCAACCGAGTATGCTTGGCTATGTTCGGAACTCTTATAGAAATGAATGGGGAGGACAGCCTCAAGTGCTACCCTGCTCATTTTGTTAAGTGGTTCTGTAACCTTGACCTTACTGGTCGGCTCATCGCCAGCTATGAGCTGACCAGTAAGATGGACGTTCTTTCATAGGAACACCCTTTCAATATAGTTCATGGAACTATAGCTGTAACTGAATCGGTAAAAGTGATACAAGTGCCACAAAAGGGCTCCAGGTAGCCTCCGCCAACAGATGTCGTGCAGAGGGCCATGGCCGGTATACAGCTTTTTTTCCATTGATCTCTGCATATTAAGATGGAACGTCCTCCAACGTTGGCCGTGTTGCCAATTGTGTTGAGTCCATACTCCCCCCTCATGTTTCTAAGTTTTATTTCTCAGGCAGGTTTAGGCTAACTATGACTCCAGCCTGTTAGGAACTACTTCTCCCAGCATGCTTTGTTTGTGGGTGCCTGCTGGCAGATACCTGGGACATACCAGCTGACCCTGGCCATGTGTTTAACCTCACCTTGCTCTCCTTTCTTCCGCAGGCTTGGGTTAGCTGCTGTACCTGAGAGGTCAGAAGTTGTGCGAGATGATCGTGTTCATAAGCCCAAAAAGTCCACCAAGGGCAGATCTAAATCCCAGAAGCACTCCGGTAAGAACGTTGTCCACCTATCCCAGCTGTGATTGTGCTTGCAATATCGATAAGCTTCCTCTGATATTTTTTCAACTCCCTGATACCAGAGGCTTGGGCTTGTGAGACTTGTTCTGGATGGATAATGGGCTTCTTGGTTACAGCCCAGTGTGGTTACTCGATTTCAGCTGGAATTGTAGATGTTGGGTTGTCGTTCATAACTTTAGGTTTCAATAAACAGTTTGTATAGGTTGTTATACCAGCAAGTTGTAGGGTTAGAGTGACCGTGCAGGATGTAGGTCTTTTCGCTGTCTACTAGAGTAGACTCCATGAATGAGACTCTGACTCCAACCATACACTTTGATGTATCGATAGGATACGCCATCAAAGTCTGAAAGGTGGTGGGTCCCACTTCTGGGAACCACACCTATCTCGGAAATGGGCCCCTGAAAGTGTCAACTCAGAATAAAGGGCCGGTCTCGTTTGCGCACAACTCTCCATTCTGTTCTTTGGCAGTTCCCAGTGTGGCCGGACACACCGCTTCCCTGTACTTTACATAGAAAACAATGGAAAGTCTTGTTCAAGTGGCTCTATTTTGAACCAAAACTTTCAGGGGCCCGTTGTCAAGATGGAAAGTCATGCTCAAGTGGCACCATTTTGAACCAAAACTTTCAGGGGCCCATTGCCAAGATGGGTGCAAGCCCTAGAGGTGGGACCCACACTGAACAGACTTTGATGGCGTATCCTAGTAGTATGTCACCAAAGTGCAAGATGGGAACATCCCTTTAATGCTGGATTGCAATAAACCAGAAGAGGTCTCTCGAACGTGAAGCTTATAATCATGAAAGCTAACCCTTAACTTAGATCACCTTACTATGTTAAATAGCAAACCGCACCCATGCTGTACTCAGAGATGCCAGAACTACGTCTACTACTGTGTAGCAGAATGTGCCCCTCTGTGGCATCTTCACTTCTAGGTTACAGACTCTGATCTGAATTTTTTTTTTTTTATGATTCAAAACGCTTTATTGAGGTAGATCAGGTGAAATACAAACAAACAAATAACAAGGGAACTTGCAAAGTCCCGGTTAGAAAGAAATTTTTGGTTAGAAAAGTCATAAATGATACTAAGAAGAAAAAAAAAAAAAAGAAAAAAAAAACTAGAAAATCAACAGTGTCAGAGTCGTACACTACGTTAGAAGCATTAAATCAGTAAACCAATCGCGAGTGCAACATGGTAAATAGCAAGCATAATGTACTTAAGAAGGCAGTATGGAGGGTATAACCCCCGAGAGAGGCATTACATTCAACTCGATAGTAATACCAATAACTATTTATAGAATACGATGAAATTAGGAAAATACACAGAAGTATATATATACATATATATACATACCGGCGTACATACACATACATACACACACACATGTACATACATATCCACCCATACGCATACACACATATATACATACATAAAAAGGCAGAAAGAGAAAAGAAAAAGGAGGGAGAGGAAGGGGGGCGGGTGGGAGGTATGGAGGTGTGGGTTTTCCCTAAGAAACCCTAAGCCTGTCCAACGGCAGCTCTACTACAAAGGGAAGGTCTAGTAGAAAAAACAGGATGGGTGCATTGCCGGATTATCGTAGAAGAGCGCGAAATGCAGGGGAGAGTTGGTAAGAAAGCCAAGGTGACCATGTCCTGAGCAGTTGTCTCGTCTGAGTCTCAGAGGAAACCAGAAGTTCCTCCATGTGGTACGTGTGAGTGACCTCTGTCATCCACTCTGCGACCGTGGGCGGGTCAGGAGACCTCCAATGCCTGGGAATAACTGTCTTGGCCGCCTGCAGGAGATGACGCAGCAGCGATCTCTTATATGTCGGGATCGGCATATGAAACATAAAGAGGAGAGCAGCCTCAGGTGTTTTCGGGAGTTTCAGGCCAGTCAGTCTCTCACTAGTGTCGTATACTACATTCCAAAAGTCCTGCAAAGCCTGACAGCCCCACCAAATGTGTAACATGGTCCCTATTTCCGTCCCGCAGCGCCAGCAAAGATCCGGCACCGAGGGAAACCACCGGTGTATTAGAGAGGGGACCCTATACCACCTAGAAATGACTTTAAAGCTAGTCTCTTGTGCCCTGGTAGCTATGACTGCTTTATGCGCGAGTGTAAAAGAGCGATACCACTGGTCTTGTGAGAAAGATTTACCCAGCTCCGACTCCCAGGCTGCACAGTACGACGGTAGAGTTGCAGAATGCGAAACAGAGAGCTCCTTGTAAATAATAGAGATGGTGTGCCTAGGAGGAGAGTCCAATAGGCACATCCTCTCGAATGTAGAAAGTGGTCTCCTAAAGTCAACTGCATCCTTCAGTGAAGAGAAAAAGTGTCGGAACTGGGTATATTGATAGGCCGAGGAAGGGTTGTTCACGACTTCTGCAGGGAGAGAGTGGAACGAGACAATAGTGGGTCCTAGTATTAGATTGTGCAGTCGCAGTGGGGTCATCTTGGAGCTCCCTAAAAAGGAAGACACCGCTAAACCCGGAGGAAAAGCAGGATTGTCAGATACAGGAATAAAGGGTCCTGACCTATCTATTAGGTTATAGGAGAGTTTGTAAGTCACAATCGTGGAGAGGGTATGACGGGTAGTATAAGACGTGGGATATGTATTCCCTAAGGAGCAAGTCCAGATCCAGGGGAGCGACGCCAAGGACAAAGGGCACACCGCGCTCGCCAACCGTACCCATAACCTACCCCTTCCCGGTCCTACTAGGTCTAGGACCCTAGAGTATGCGGCTGCAATATAATATTTTTTGCAATCCGGTAGGCCAAGGCCCCCGATGTTCTTATGCCTAGTCAAGGTGGCATAAGCTAGCCTAGAGCGGCCGGTTGGCCAGATAAAGGTCGTGAACAGACGCTGAACCCGCTGCCAGAAGGAGTTATAGATAAGCACTGGGATAGTTTGGAGCAGGTAGAGTAAACGGGGCAAGATGGTCATTTTGAGAATGTTCACTCTACCAAACCAGGAAAACTCTCTCCTACTCCAGCCCTCTAGGTCAGCAGAGATTTTCTGTAATAAGGGTTCAAAGTTGAAGGCATATAATTTAGAGAGGTCGGTGGGGATCCTAATACCTAGGTAAGTAAGACCACTGAGCGGCCATGTAAAGGGGTACGACGACTTGAGTAGCCTAAGGTCCGCGGGAGGGAGATTGATACCCATAGCCTCAGATTTAGAAATATTGACCTTAAAGTTAGACCAGGATCCAAACCTCTCCAACTCGGACATCAGCGCCGGCATGGAAGTCAATGGGTCCGTAACATAAACCAAAAGGTCATCGGCAAAGGCTGAACACTTATATTCGTGGTCTCCAATTATTATTCCCCTAATGTCCGAGTTGGAGCGAATCGCGGCCATCAAGTTCTCCATCACAAGGACATACAATAAAGGAGAGAGGGGGCAACCCTGCCGAGTACCGTTATGGATGCTGAAAGGGTCAGATAAAGAGCCATTGATTTTAAGTTGGGCAGATGGGGAGTTATATAGGGCCATGACTCTAGAGCAGAAAGATGGGCCCAACCCTAGACGCCGAAGAGTGGACAACAAAGAAGTCCAAGAAATTCTGTCAAAAGCCTTTTCGGCGTCCAGGGAGAGGACCATCAAAGGGGTTCGCCGCTTTTGAGCTAGATGGATAATGTCCAGAGTCTTCAGGGTATTGTCGCGGGCCTCCCTCCCCGGGACGAACCCCACCTGGTCCGGGTGTATCAGGCCAGGCAGCAAAGGGTTTAACCTATTAGCCAATAATTTAGCATAAATTTTTAAATCAACGTTCAATAGAGAAATAGGCCTATAACTACCACAGGAGGAGGGGTCCTTTCCCGGTTTGGGGATGACCGCGACATGAGCTAGTGTAGACTGAGGGAGGAAGGGGTTAGTAGAGGAGATGGAATTAAAGACTGCCAGGAGCCTAGGGGATAGAAGGTCCTGGAACGTCTTGTAGAACTTGCTAGTGAAGCCGTCAGGACCCGGGCTCTTCCCTCCTGGAAGGGACTTAATGACAACAGAAAGTTCTGATAGGGTAAAGGGTGCCTCTAGGTCTGAAAGAACTGATTCCTGTAGATGTGGTGCTACACCTAGGGCCGGGTACTCCACGGGAGCGGAAGAGGGCACTTGAAGATTGTATAGGTTAGAATAGAAAGAGTGGAAGGAGGCGTTGATTTCGGGGGTCGTATGTACAACATGACCATTGGTTGTCTTAATGCAGGGGATATGGGATCTCGCGATCTGCTGACGTAGGGCACGAGCCAATAAACGACCTGCTTTGTTTCCGTATTCATAAAATCTACTACGACCCGTTTGCAAGAAACGCCTCCATGAAAGTTCTAGGAGGCGTTTGACTTCCAACCGGGCCATCAGAAGATCCGCCAGTACTTCCGGGGAAAGGGCCCGTTTGTGGGTGGTCTCTAAGCATCTAACTCTCTGAAGGGCAGCCGTTAGTTTAGAAGCTCTGTCCCTCTTTAATCTAGTCCCGTGCTTGATCAGGACACCCCGCATTACACATTTAAGTGCTTCCCATTGTGTATTTGGGGAAGTGGTGTCATGCAGATGGTCCGATGTAAAGTGTTCTACAGCTTTAATAAGATCGGCCAGACAGACCGTGTCCAGAAGCAGTGACTCATTAAGTCGCCAAGACCAGCACGGTTTCGAAAAAGAGGGGACAGAGAACTTACAATAAACAGGGGAGTGATCTGACCAGATTCTGTTACCTATCCAGGTAGAGGATAGCCAGGGGAGAGATCCATGTGAAATTAGGAGGTAATCAATTCGGCTATAGGAATTATGGGGCGTCGAATAAAAGGAGTAATCTTTATCCCTCGGGTGTTGCGTGCGCCAGGCGTCGCATAATTGAAATAAGTTTAAGGACTTCCGGATCTGTCTAATGGCTCGGTACGAAAGTGCGGATTTTCCCGTGGAGTTATCAAGGGTCGGGTCAAGAGTAGCATTAAAGTCTCCTCCAAATATGATCCTGCCCTTCGCCAGCGGGGTCAGCACGTCCACCAATTGCTGGAAAAAGGCCACTTGCCCCTGATTGGGAGCATAGACATTGACTAGAGTGAATTCATAACCCTCGATCATGAGTGAGAGAATCAGATATCGAGCCAAAGGGTCCACCCAACAATCCAGGACCCGGTGCGCCAGTGACCTATGTAAAGCAATGGCTACTCCCCTGGACCTGGACTCTTGATTATTAGCAAAAAACCACGTAGGATAAAACTTATTACGGAGGGTAGGGGCATGGCCTACTTTAAAATGGGTTTCCTGGAAGAAAACTATGTGCGCTTTCTGTCTATGAAAGTGATATAGTACCTGGGCCCTTTTTTCAGGGGTATTAAGCCCTTTCGCATTAAACGAGGCTACTGTTAGCTCAGCCATAGGTACCTAATAACAAACCACACCTCCGATGGGGGAAAGGTAAAGAGAAAAGGAAAGAAGGAGTTCCTAAAGCAGACAAAAAATAGCCTGCAGCTGGGTCAAAGAATTTGACTATATAAAGTCAGTAATCCCAAGGTTTACAAAGAAGCCTCGACTGGGACTAAGACCTAACGGGGGGATAAGAGAATAGACTAAGATAGAGACTTCACGTGTCTGGGCTCCGCATATCTGAAACAAATATACGAAAAGTGGCGGGCTCTGGTGCGACGCAACATAGGAAGGAGAAAAGGAAAAGGAAGGGGAGGGAAAACACCATGACAAGGAGAGAAGACTAAAGTAGGCATAAGGCATAAACAAGCCGACAAAATAATACAGTCTCTACAGTCACAATATGCTGCCAGCCGGCAGGTAATACACCAACATGACGTTTCCGGAGCCCCAGGGCATATCCCAAGACCAGGATAACCCGAAAAAGGAATAGAGAAAAAATAAAAAGGAAAAAAAAGGGGGGGGCATCTGTACCACAATGTGGGGCCGCCACCACCTAATGGGTATCTCCGATAACCACGTAACACCCCAGGGCTCCGGAGCTCGCCGTGCAGTTCCAAAGTAAGGCATAAAGAACTGATCTGAATTTTTAATGGGGTTGTCCAGTTGTAAAAAGAAAAAAATCATTTTAGTGAGTTGGGAAGGACGCGAAATTACAAAAAAAATAGACTCCCTCTTCCAACTGGCTCCGTTCCAGCCCCGAGCTCCAGTCCCAGGGGCCCGTGAATGGAGCCACAATCCTCGGCATGTGACCAGCCAATCATAGGCCCTATCAATCGTGTGCCGTTCAAACAAAAAGAGCCGGCTGAGGCCTGTGAAGGCACGAAGGGTCACGTGAACCGTGAATGTGACGCCCTTGGCCAAGAGGAGTAGGACTGGAGTGTAGCGCTGGAACGGAGCTGGTTGAAACAAGGAGTCTTTTTTTTTACTTTTTTTATATGTTGGTTGGAGGGAACCTACTAAAATGTTTTTTGTATTTTTGTAAAAAAAAAATCCAGACAACACTGTTAAAGGGGTTGTCCAGTGTAACAGAAATTATTTTCCAAATAATCTCTCTCCCATAGTTGGACACTCTCGTACTCTCATTACATTTTCTATGGGCTTCTTGCAGATCATCTGTTTTTGATAACGTGAAGCCCAGTAGTTCTATGTCTGTACACACAGGAAACGGCTGTGTGTCCAGCTCAGGAGATCAGGTGACCGTGTGGGCGTGGCTTTTTTAGGACAGCTTTTGAAGCCACATTCGTTTTGATCCTGTCTCGACTTTTAGCAGGAGGCAGTTGGCAGGGGTTGTGCACTGAGACTGGGGTTGATAGAGAGAGAGAGAGAAATGGACAACGGATGCTGTGGCTTGTAGTTTTACAGGATAAAGGGAAGTCTTATGGCTGCAAAGAAAGGAGGCTACATGGAGCACAGGAAAGGCACCAATAAGTGCAGAAAACATCACATGGAGATAAATGAAGACTCATGCAAAGTTTGAGATTTCTTTTTCTTTTTGCCAGACACCACATTTCGGGTTAAATCTAATGTTTCTCACAGTTTGCGGTTGCTCCAGATATAACATCCAACCAAATTTCTGGTGACGCTTCCAAAAGCTATATGGCTGGGCACTTCCTTATGTCTAAGTATCTTTTAATGGCTCAGTAGTAGGTTCTGTTCCAAAAGGCCCTACTTTGACGATTTTCCTGCATCAAGAAATGCCTTCATGGTTTTTGCCCTCTGATATTTTCAGATCAAGACCTGTCGCAGTTCCTTGAGGACTGGACTTCTTCAGAGAGTAGAGAAGACAGATTTAGAATGTTAAAAGGGTTTTCTACTATTTTTTTGAAAACTTTCCTACCTTTTTAGCCAACTACACTAAATTTAAATGACCCCATAATTACCTCTCCCATTACCACCATTCCAGCGCTGCCCGAGCTCTGATGGTCCACCTCCCCAGCCCCTCACTGATACCACATTCATGGATCACAAGATGCTGTGGCCAAAAGATAACCTGCTGTATATTCAGGCATGTGACTGCTGAAGCTTAAGATTGGTGGCAACATCATGTGGTCCATGAACGTGACATGGGAGGGACTGGAGGGGCATTGGAGCTCTGACAGCACTGAAACGGTGGTGATGGCCCCTGAAAGTGTTAACAGGGCAGCTCCTGCTTGTGCACAACTCTCCATTCTGTTCTTTGGCAGTTCCCAGTATGGCTGGACACACCGCTTCCCTGTACTGTACATAGAACAGAATGGAAAGTCCTGCTCCAGTAGATCCATTTTGAGCCAAAGCTTTCAGGAGGGTAGTTTTCTTTTGTAGTGCAATG
This sequence comes from Phyllomedusa bahiana, assembly GCA_025379985.1. Classification (NCBI taxonomy): domain Eukaryota; kingdom Metazoa; phylum Chordata; class Amphibia; order Anura; family Hylidae; genus Phyllomedusa; species Phyllomedusa bahiana. The sequence goes on from JAODAL010017301.1 coordinate 49,939, forward strand.
GGAGGTGGTAGGTTTTTTTAAGTCTTGGAATAACCCTTTAAAGGGGTTGTCTCATCTTAAAGTTTCATAGGATGCATGAATATTCATACTTCTCCTTTTATTATGTTTATTAGTCTAGATTAGATAAATTAACCTCTACCAGGACAGGAGAAGCTGCTGAGCTAATGTAAACAGAATAGTAATTACTGTCTTTTGTCTGAAAGATCAAGTAACACACAAGCTCTCACACTGCCAAGACCTGTGTGATGTCACTCCCTACTATCAAATAGAACAAACCGCAGGGGAAAAGGAGTACACAGGTCGGTCACTTGGGAAACCGGAGAGAGCACAGAAGGTGATGAAATCACTTGTAGCTCCTTAACAAAAAAAGATGAACAAAGCAATATATTTGGAAAACGTCTTCATTTAGTGTTCCCTACATTTTGAAAGCTATTCTTTGTAGTGAGACAACCCCTTTAATTACTAGTATGTAGAAGTTAGTTGTTAGCATAATTTCTGGGAAAATAAGCCACTTTATGGCTAAATACACAAGGTTACAGGACATAATGTTTATAACTTCCCAAGGGGCAACGTGTTCATTTTGCAAGTATGTGACATAGCCTGGGCTGTCTTATTCATTGGGCACACTGTGCAGTTTCCGGTGTGATCTACAAGCATAGAGGCTCCAAGTGATTGGATGTATGTCTTGGAGTGGTCTACAAGATGTCATGGGAGCTTCCCGGAGCAGGTAGCATGATGACCTCACAGCATGGGGCCACCCTCAAATGGGCTTCTTCTGGAAGAAGCTGGACATGATTGAGTGTGCTAGGTTCTAGGCACGACGTCATGTGGTGTCATGTTTGGGCATAGTTAGAGACGTAGCCTGTTGTGATGTTATGTATTTGGGAAGAGCCCATAAGGCTGTAAAGATGGCCCTGGTGATAACCATAGTGTTATATGCATGATTTTGTTGTATCTCAGTTGGATCATATGAGATTAATGCACCCTGTGTTGTCTCTTGCAGATGGATCCACCTCACAGGTCCACCAGCCAGCCCCAGCCATGTACACGGACACTCGCTGCATCCGTAGGAAGAAACGCCCAACTCGACAAGACCCCTTCTCCCGTCTCTCCGCTCTGAGGGACGAGCTCTGCCACCGTACACTGTCTGATGATCGGGCTGCCATCCTGACCAGCACAGAGCCCGATGACTCCAGCGGCCATGCCACACTTCTGTGACCATCTTTGGAGACGAGGCCTGTTTTCGGCCCTTTTCTGTCTCTTGGTGCTGCCACTCCCTGCCCTTCCTTTTTTTCTAAAGGACGTATACACGAAAGCGTGAGCAGCAAGTTGTGCGTTCATTGCCTACCTCACCAACCCTGTGTGTGTGCCGCGTCTATGCTCACGCCTCACACCTCGGAGCAATGTACAGTGTTAAGATTGCTAGATCTGAAGATACATGCATAGGTCACAGCTCGGCACTCCACGTGTTGTGTCTACATCTCCACCCTGCTAGAGGCAGCAGCTCGGTATCAATGGGACAGCATACATGTCATTGCACGCCTCACATGCTATGTACGTATGTTGCTGGAGAAGGTTGAATCCTGTAGGACAAACGTTCTGTTTTTAAGAGGAAATTAACACCATTCAAAGCTGCATTCATTTACCACCTTCTAATTTGTACTACCAAGGTGAGAAGCTAATAGTAATACAACCGCGAGCCGTGACTCCTGTCTCCCGGGGCATCCTTGTAGACATATGACCTGTGGTTGGATCCAGTTGCACCATCACACGGACAGATTTCTCCCCAGAACAAGTCATTATGTTAAAAAAGCAGGAAGGGCCTTGTGGTGTTTTGGGGTTTGGAGACATGAGGCACATGAGAAGGTAGTGCAAGTTACCGGCCCATGAATGTGGCTTTTTGGTGTTAACTTTTCTCTTTTGTTCTAGGCCGATAAAAGCTTCACCTTCTAAGGTTTTATCCAACTAACACCTTCCGAGGAGTTTCCTTGGGGTTACATGGAACAAAACTGTCATGGGGTAATTATAGAGAGTCCACTGTTATGCAGAAGGTGAAGCGTAATGACGACGAGTAACATACATCGAAATAAAGTGATACGGAGTAACGGAGAGCAAAGAAGAGTAATGTACTGTAACCAAGAGAAAAGGAGTGTAATTTAGAGTAACAGAGAGTAATGTACTGTAACCAAGAGAAAAGGAGAGTCTATTAGAGTAATAGAGAGCAAAGAAGAGTAATGCACTGTAACCAAGAGAAAAGGAGTCATTCAGAGTAACAGAGAGCAAAGAAGAATAATGTACTGTAACCAAGAGTGGAGGAGAGTAATACAGAGTAATAGAGAGCAAAGAAGAGTAATTTACTATAACCAAGAGAGGAGAGTTATGGACAGTACTAGAGTAAAAAAGAATAATGTACTGTAACCAAGGGCAAAGTAGAGTAATGCAGAGTAACGAAAAGCAAGGAAAAGGTACTGTAACCGAGAGAGGAGAATAATGCAAAGTAATAGAGAGCAAAGAAGAATAATGTACTGTAACCGAGAGAGGAGAATAATGCAAAGTAATAGAGAGCAAAGAAGAATAATGTACTGTAACCGAGAGAGGAGCGTAATGCAAAGTAATAGAGAGCAAATAACAATGTACTGTAACCAAGAGCAAAGGAGAGTAATGCAGAGTAACATAGGGCAAAGAAGAACTTTGTACTGTAACCGAGAGCAAAGGATACTGAGACAGAGAATGGAGAAAAATATCATAGTGTAAGAGCGTCACACAGTGTAACAGAGTAAAGAAGAATAATGTAGAGTAAGAGAGTAAAGGAGAGTAATGTCAAGTAACTGAGTCATGAAGAGTTAATACGGAGTAAAAAAAATAAAAAGAATATTGATACAAAATAACAGAGAGAAAAGAAAAGTAATGAAAGTAACCAAGTGAAGGAGACTAATATGGAGTACGGCCCTATTCACGTCGCATTTTGGCCCCTGTTTGCAGTATCTGTCAAGATACCATTGGAAAGCTAAACATGTTTACTAAACTGGGCAAACATCCAATTGGAACTACATTTTCCGTATAAAAGTCAATGCCATGGTACCTGTCCAGATACAGTTGGGAAAACTGGACATGTTTGTTATTTATGAGTAAATCTATATAAAAATAGTAGAGAAGGCTATACAATACATATAGGGGTAAATGTAGTTCCAATTAGGACTACTTTTGTCCCATAGAAGTCTTTGGCCCCACCATGGTATCCGCTGGGATACATTTTTACGGTATGCTGGTGAAAGCTACGATGGGGTGCCATTAGGCAATGTAAATGGGGCTTCCCGGGGCAGGAGTGATTAATATTGAGTAAATGAATGGAGAAAAGTTAGTACAGAGTAACAAAGAGAAGTATAGTAATGCAAAGTAACAGCCAAGAAAAGTAATGTGCATTGATGCTGAGTGAAGGATAGGAAGACAAATATAGTAAGGAAAGTAATGCAGAGTAACGCCGTAAAGGAAAGTAAGATGGACAGTTGGACGGAGTAAGGCCAGAGTTTAATACTAACTTAAAGGAACACTAAACCTAGAAATAAATGATACACTTAAGCAGGAGATAATGTTCTGCAGGTTCATTATACCGTCTTATACAAAAAAAAAAAAAAATTCAGAGGTTAAAGGGGTTTTGCCACGATCTCATTTCATGCCTCCTGCATCCAGCTCTTCAGCTCTGTGTGCCCAGAAGGAGGCGTGTGTGATTTGTTTGAATTGCAGATCATGTGACCCAGCAGGATGACATCACCAGGTCTTTCCTCTCTCTACTGAAAGAAAGGTCTGTTTATGTATAGAATTGTAGTAGCTACACTGTAGCTCAGAGTTAACATTTTTGCTTTATAGCACAAGGGTCCTAGGTTCAAATCCCTGCAGGAACTTAACCTGTGGATTTTTTTTTCCTCTATCAATGCACAGACCTTATTGAGGTTTATTTTTCTTTTATTTGCACTGTTTGACTTATTACTAACTAGTCCAAAGGACAGGAGTAGAATGACAGCACCTGGGGTTTGAACACTCAGTAGCTGCCTGAGAGGAGAGGTGATGTCTGAACATGTGCGACCAGCAGTGAGGAGCTCTCAGCCCTGGTCGTATCCCCTGGAGATGAGCTGTAAGCATTGGATCACTAAAGGAGCAGCTAAAACAAAAACGGTGCAGAATTTTTAATAATGATGAATGGTGAAAATGTTTATTATTTAATTTTCAAACTTCCCACGTCAATTTTACTTCGTGGCAAAACCCCTTTAATATCTAGCTGGTCTGTTCTATTTTTGGCTGGGGACTGAGGGTGGGGCTTATACAAAAGGTGGGATTTGACAGATTTTTGTTCTATTGCAGAGGGGTGAGGCTCCTGCTGCAGCCAGCTATTGCATAGCCTGTGAAGAGGAGAAGGGGGTCGTGGCTAAGCTCCTCGGGCACAGAAAAGATATCTTTTTTTTTTTTTTTTTTTTTTTAAATGTATTTTTCAGTTTTAAATCTAAAATTTAAATAGTGACATAAGGAATATTTTTCATTTTTTGTGCCTTTTCTATGTTTAGTGTTCCTTTTACAGAGGTGAGGAGTTATATGAAGGTTAATAAATAACGAAGGGGGTTGGAGAGATCAGGTAAATTAGTGTTGTTTGCCTTTTTAAGCAATAATTTTCATGTTTTCTGAAACTAATGCCGATGGATTTGTAGTATTTTTTCCGCTCCATTGTGTCCTTTGCTGCAGCCGTTAATAAGGGGCGACTTCTCTCTTATAAAGGACATTGCGGTGTCTGCGATAGGTCACATTACCCGTTCTGGTGCCAATGATAAGAGCAGATACACAAAAAAAGCCAGGAGCTCCCACCTTCCCCGTCCATTGCACCGCATCGCTGTATATAGTGATACCACCACACAATATGCCTCTTTGCATCCATTGGTTGTATAGCCGCCATCTCACAGACGTGGAGACTGAACTTCTGCACGATGTGACCACAGTGACCATTCGTTCAAGGTGCTTTATAGTAGCAGATTTCTACAGGACTTTTGTGGGTCTATAGAATATAGCAATAGGTTAGTTTTTTGCTTTTTTTATATTGGGTAAAGGATGAGGTTGCATTCGTTTTACCATGATGAGCTCCAAAACTTTCTTTTTTTTTTGTAAATTTACTAAAAGTCACGCATGGCAGTAAGTTAGCGGCAATAATACAGCGTTCATAGAACGGATCTGCAAGAAGCGAGTGTCCTGGGAATGCATTCTGACCTGTTCGCCTGGCGGCATTCACACTGAATTACCACCTGGGCACAGGAAAATGTTGTATTAACTGAAGGGAGGGGGTTAAATAAAGAAAATCAACCGTCCAGGCGGAGCTGTAGGTGGAAAACCAATTAGGAGCTTGTGGTTACCATGCAGAGTAGCCACATAGTCACTGTGGGGCTTGTGGTCATATATGTTTAATATAAATGGTGGTCCCAATACAGACTATTCCCATTAACTGTCCCTGTGAGGCTGGTAGTCATTATATGTTCATTATATCTGGTGGTGACAGAACAGTGTGGTCCCATTACTCGGTCTCAATGGAGCTAGTGGTCATTATGTTAATTTTACCTGGTGGTGACAACACAAAGTAGTCCCATCATTTATTCCCTAGGGTGCTTGTGGACATTACTTCATGGAGTTCATTATACCTGGTGGTTACGACACTAAGTAGTCCCATCATTCAGTCTCTATGGAGCTGGTAGTCATTATATGTTCATTATATCTGGTGGTGACAGAACAGTGTGGTCTCATCACTCCGTCTTGATGGAGCTAGTGGTCATTATATGTTCATTATACCTGGTGGTGACAACACAAAGTAGTCCCATCATTCATTCCCTAAGGAGCTCGTGGACATTGTTTCATGACCACCAGGTATAATGAATACATAATGTCCACGAGCTCCTTAGGGAATGAATGATGGAACTGTGTAGGCTTATGAGGGACTGAATAATGTGACTATCTGTATGATGACTATAGCGTACAATGAACATTTGCGGACCATAAACTCCAGAAGAGCTGAATGATAGGGCTACTCTGTTTCATGACCACCAGGTATAATGAAGACATAGAGTAGCCCTATCATTCAGCTCTTCTGGAGTTTATGGTCCGCAAATGTTCATTGTACGCTATAGTCATCATACAGAATAGTCACATTATTCAGTCCCTCATAAGCCTACACAGTTCCAGCGTTCAGTCCCTGTGGAGTTTGTAGTCATTATATGTTCATTGCACCTGGGGTGACAGAACAGTGTAGTTCCATCACTCATTCCCTATGGAGCTTGTGGTCAGCATATGTTCCTTAAACCTGGTGGTCACGATACAAAGTAGTCCTATCATTCAGCGCCTCTGGAGCTTATGGTCAGCAAATGTTCATTGTACGTTATGGTCATCATACAGAATAGTCCCATTATTCAGTCCCTCTTAAGCCTACGCTCAGTATATGGTCATTGTACGCTATGGTCATCATACAGGGTAGCCCCATTATTCAGTCCCTCTTAAGTCTACGCTCAGTATATGGTCATTGTACGCTATGGTCATCATATAGGATAGTCCCATTATTCAGTGCCTCTTAAGCCTACGCTCAGTATATGTTCATTGTACCTAGTGGCCACCACCCATAATGGTCTCATCGTTTAGCGCCAGTGATGCCTATGGTCATTATAGGTTCATTATTGCTGCTGGTCATCCTACAGAGATGTCCCATCTGAGGTTTGTAGTCAGTCTAAGTTCATTGGACATCTTGGTCACCATACAAAGTTGTCCCATCATTCTGTCCCTATGGAGCTTGTTGTCAGCATATGTTCATTAAACCTGGTGGTCACGATACAGAGTAGTCCTATCATTCAGCTCTTCTGGAGCGTATGGTCAGCAAATGTTCATTGTACGCTATGGTCATCATACAGAATAGTCCCATTATTCAGTCCCTCTGAAGCCTACGCTCAGTATATGTTCATTGTACCTAGTGGCCACCACCCAGAATGGTCCCATTGTTTAGCCCCAGTGATGCCTATGGTCATTATAGGTTCATTATCGCTGCTGGTCATCATACATCTGAGGCTTGTAGTCCGTCTAGGTTCATTGGACACCATGGTCGCCATACAAAGTTGTCCCATCATTCTGTCCCTATGGAGTTGGAAGTCAATATATGTTGATGATACCTTGTGGTCCCCATGCAGAGTAGTCCCATCATTTAGTCCCTAAGGAGCTTAGTTCTTCTGATTTTATGGTGCAGGACAATGACTTATACATGTGTAGACAGTGGCAAGGGGTGGACATTTGTAATGATTGCTGATCTAGCCAATGAGTAGGATGGGTTGAGCTACATAGCGTACTTAGGATATATGCAGAAAGTAAAGCTCATGTCAGTATTACTAACTGTACTGTGGGACACTCGCCTTGATGTGTATGCGGTCTCCATGGTCTCCTCACTCATAGGCTTTTTTGTCTTCTGGCTACCTGTCATTTGATGTAGTGGTTAGTGTGGGAAAACCACTCAGTAGTCACATGCATCTTATTCCTGGTGAGATTGTAAGGAGCTCGGGCTCCCAGACACATTGGAAACCAATTGAAAGAGCAACTAAGCTTAGTTTTCTCTACCAATGACTTCTACATAGATCTGACTGTGTTATAATTGCATTGTCAGCAGCGAGAAGGTTTTTACTACCATGTTGTGGGAAGTAATAGAGAGCACCAACATTTCGCTTCTGAAGCAACATGGTAACACAGCGACCCTATGGCTCATGGTGTGAGATGCTTCCTGCCCTCTCCTACCATGTCTGGGGAGAAGCTGGCATCAGGCTCATCTGCTTGGTCGGATGTGACACTAAGGGCCACATGTATGAAAACTGTTTAGGTCTAAAACTCATTTTTTTTGCACATAATAACCTATGGGCAGAAAAGTGAGTTTTAGACCAAAACAGGTTCAAACATGTGACACCAAGTTCTTTAGGGCAGCAGGAGATGAATGTCTTTTTACCTATCCAAGTCGGGGAGTTTTTGGTAACAGCTATACGGGAAGAAATTTCCATATTGTAGTATTTATTGTTACCGGCAATAATATTCACAAGGACCCGCTAAGCAAATATCACATAGACGATAGAATTTGTGAGGCCGCTGTCTACAGAAACGGTGCTATATTGGGTTAGCGTCTTTTGTACCCTATCCATAAAGGATGCAAACAGGATAGGGTCATAGCCTGAATTAGGGCAACCTTTCCCAGATCTCCATCGCCATTCCCAGATAAGCAGCAATACAAGAGACCATAAAACCCAAGAGTGGCAAAACAGGGCTGGACTACCCAACTCCAGTGTTAGGTTATTCCACATGAAGAAGCACAAGATGTTTGTAGATTCGGAGGCAGCAGAGTTTTATTATATGTAAAGAGATGTTTGGCCTTCTTCAGAACTTTGAGGTTGGTTGTTTCGGGCTTGGTTCCTGCTCGGGATCTTCGATCCATGGGCAGAGGTGAGAAGTTCCTGTGTTGATTGCCTCCTGTACAGCACATTGCAAGTCCTAAGGGCTCTCTACTCCCCCAATGTAGTCTCTCGGTGAACAGATCTGTCTCAGCCGCTAGTTCTGCATCCAAGAGACTCACAACCACGGACGGCCGCACGGAAACCGTGTAGGACTGTATTATACACGTCAGCTGTGCCCTTGACTTTTGTAGATTTTTGATCACAGGTCACATATGTGGGAGAAAACCACAAAGGGGCTTCAGCAGAATTAGAAGACCTAAAACGGCCACAGATAGGGCCCTAGTTTTGGTATCTCACATACAACCCGTTGTAAATGTTTACTTCTATTTTGTATGACACGGACGCGGGGCCAGGGCCCGGCTGGAGGCTCCATCCCATGGGGACAATTTTGCTTCACGTGTGCCCAGTCATGATTTGCCCTGATACATAGAATTGTTCTTGGGACTTCTTATCAGGATTTCCAGTCACTGGAGGCATCGGGGAAAGGTTTTCGTGTTGTACATAACTTCTTTGTAACTGTATCTTTGGAGCAGTTTCTTTTCTATGGCAAGAGGTATTCTCATACAGTTTCTGTGCAGATATTCAATTCTACATATACAAGTAATCTATATAAAGATATATATATATAGAGATAAATATATAGTAAAAGAGAGCAGAAAGTCTATATCTATACATAGATAGATATATGTTTTATTTTTTTATGGAGCTGCTAGTAGCCACAGGCTTGATGTGGATACCATTTTAAATGGCTGCTGTGGAAATAGTTGTCCAATAATAATTCTGCGGTTTTCCTCATGAGGAGGGGGAGGGGGGGGGACAACAGTTGACCTCCCTAGCTGGGAGAGGACCATTGGTGCTATAGATTTTCGGTCATAGTTTAGATATTTTGGTGCAGTTTCCTAGCCAGATAGGTATTGACTATGGGTGATCTTTCGAATTATAACTTTATTTTTAGTGTGCTGTGTATAAGTTCAACAGGAACCCCTACGGGGAGGTTCGCCGGGGGACTTTTGGACAACATTGGCATATAACGAGCGTGAACGTTACAGATTCCGAAATACCTGTAGTAAAAAAATACAATGGTGCTCATATGCCAGTGCAACTAATGTGAGATCAACCCATTTATTCATTTGTTGTGTGTGTTCTGGCCACCATAAGGCCATGGATACCAAACCTATGGCGGTCTTTTTGGCTTGTAGCTTTACTAATGTTCTCTTGCCTTTCTAATGACATGAAACCTCAACATACTGTACTGTCTGTAAGAAGCCAAGGGTGATGTGCTAGGAGCCCCTCATGGAGGAGACTATTGTGAATGTGCAATGAGGGACATTTTTTGTTTTTTCCTTTCGTAAGGTTGGAAAGGTCATGGCAGGAGGTTTGGAAGAAGCACATTGAGGTCCCATAAGTTCTATCAACTATTCTTTGATCCGTGATTGTCTTTCCAGTGATCGAGATGTGTTTAGTATCTATGGGATAGACCTGCATGTAAAGCCCCTGAGGAGGGGGGATTTTCTGTGGGAAGCCTTGCCCCTTCAGTGCCTTATTGCCATCAGAAGCACATATGCCATCTAAAAACAGACCTGTTTCAAGCCTTAGCTTGTAGTACATGAGGTGCGGACTGTTCAGCTGGTGCTTGTGTTTGGTTTACCTTGTGGAGTTATGTTGAAGGGTGCAATGTAGAGACAGCTGCATCTTATCAGAAGCAAAACTAACCATTGATTGCACTAGTAATTTCTTCTTCAAAACTAGAGAGATGTTTCACATTACAGAAGTACAGCATACAGTATATATATCCTCCCCACCGATCACGAGTGAGCTACAGCAGAAAACCCATGGGTCAATTTCAGGGGCCCCTTTTAAAAAGCCAAGTCATGTTTTCTCGGATGCGTTCCCGTCCTGGTCAGAACACGAGGTTGATCCCGCCGCCAATACTTAAAAACCCTAAATTCTGGATGTAAAAACTTACCAGCGTTTGATGTTTATAGTTATCTATGTCACTTACAACCAACACATTTCTAGTAGATGAAGAGTTTTTCATCGCTTGCTTTATAGAAAAGCCTAGAGCTGTAGTCCTAGTTTTAGAGTTCATAGTTCTCATTTCTGTGCTGATCCCTGCAATGGTGAAATTTAATTTTTTTTGTTTATTATACCCGTTCAAGTTTTTGCGAATCTGCAGCTGCCTGGACTCGGCATATAGCCCTATACAGCTACATGCCTTTGCCATTGGCCCTTTTAAACCAAAAAGGGGTGTCCCCTCCATAACTTTTTAACATTGATAGAACATGTCATCCAACCCTTTGGGTGGGGCAAGGCTGCCTCATCATCTTTTAACCTTTTTTGGGGGGCCTACAATTATTTTTTCTATTTTTTAACTATCAGTGGCCCCTTTTTTTGATTTTGGTCCCTGACGGGTACTCCCCTTTTTGGGCCCCCCGGGTGCAGGTCCCACCGGAACGCCCTTTTGTTGGGGGGGGTAAAAGTTGGCAGAAAAAAAAAGGTTTCACTAAGGGGTATTTAAGGGGTTATTTGGGGGTTTTTGAAAATGTATTGAAAGGTATGATTAAAAAAAATTTGGAATATAGGTAATATATTTTTATAGAAATATGGATTATTTGGGGAAAAATTACATTTATTGTATTTTGGGGAATCTTATTAAAAAAGGGTAGTAATTTCTATTGGCCGGGGGAAAAATGCGCCCCCCCCCCCCAACCCACCCCTTGACCCCCGAAGACCGGGCGTAATTTGGGGTGTACGTTGCCCCGAAAATAAGCCGTGTGAACATCCCCTTACACCATCCCCACTGTTTTGGGGGGTTCTCACAACAAGTGAGCTGCTTTTTCCCTTTTTTCTCTAACCCCATAGATCAAATGAGATTTGTTTGCAACGGACCACCTTCCTTTCTGACCAATTTTGGCGCCTGTTCTCAAGATAAATGCGGTCCAGAGGTGGGGACTAATTAGCGACTTTGCTGGCATATGCTATCAATCTGCCATTAAAGTCTATGGTGGAAATACCTATTTAGATTGGAGGTATCTTGTACTGGGAACCAACTCCATCTTTCAGTACAGTGAAAAAACCGAGGTATCCAAATATGAAACAGCCAAACATCAGTGAAGTGGACTCGTCATACTCTTAGCTTGTAGGAGGCTATGGGGACATAACACTTCCCCTTTCCCGATTCTAGATCATATAGGTGCACAATAACCTTTCAAATAAAAAAAAAATTAAAACCCCTGTTTAACCAAAACCCACCAAAAATCCATACATCCTCCGTTCGATAGAACCCTTGGGAACAGTTTGTTGTACCCTGCGTCAGTAGTAAGTTTTGGAAGATGTCAGCCCAGGCAGAGGCCACCCTCTTGTCTTCGCTTTCGAGCAGTAGGGCAGTGACGAGTCCTTTTACAGTTGCTTGTCTTCTTTTTAGGGTTTATCCGTGGCACGGCTAATACTCAATCGACTACCCCGGGGGGAAAACGTGGTGGGGGTAGAGGGATTGGACCCTAGGTTTAGAGACGCTTTTTCTGCCGAGATCTTACAAGTGGTCGTTAGCCCGGCTCTAAATGCATTGTATGATCACATGCCCTCATTTGGAGAAGAATGAATTTTCCAGAATGTGAGAATAAAGTTCTTCAACAATTGCAGGAGATCTGCACCGTAGTAACGTCATCGTAGGAGTCCTCCAATGTCCTGATTTCCAGGTTTTAATCTGACTTTGTGGTTGATGAAATCTTCTCTTTTCTAATGATTTATGGGATCCTAAGCTTTGCCAGGTTCTTCCCTGAAGCTTTTTCTTAAGGATATATTGAAAATTACACACCAAATTGGGCACAGTGTCGGGTTATCCCCCAGATTTATCTCCTTTTTTCCCTTTTTTTTATTGCCCCTCAATTTTCCCTGGTTTTTGGGCACAGATTAAAGGTGTGTTTTCGCCAGCGTTTCCAAGCCTGCTCTAAAAACCAGCTGCACCTCCCACTTTCCCCTTTAGGCGTTGGGGAACTCATAGCTTAAGGCTTCCCCCTTCCGTTTGGTTGTGGGTGGTTTAGACTTCAGACCCCACTTGCTGTTCAGGCTGTGGCGGGTTTATAGGGTTCGGCTCCACTTTCTGTTCAGGGGTGTTGTGGGTTATAGCTTTGGTTCCCCCGTTTTGTTCGGGTGTGGGGGTCCTCAGCTTCATGCTTCCACTTCCTGTTCATGCTGTGGACAGTTCTACATGCTGTGTGTGGCTCTATAGCTTTAGGCTCCCACTTCCATTTCAGATTGTGGGTGGCTCTATAGCTTTAGGTTCCCACTTCTTGTTGAGGCAGTGAACAGTTCTACAGATTCAGGCTTCCACTTTCTGTTCAGGCTGTGGACAGTTATACAGCATTGATTGACATTTCAGCTCTGCTATTCCTAGCAGGTCTGTTAGAGTGCCATTGGTAAGGATAAGGGTAGGGATTACACAGCAGGGCACAAGGCTACAGAGCTCTAAAGGGTTAAAGTTTGTTAGTAAGAAACATAAACAATCTCCTGTGCTGCTGATAAGACACGGCAGAGAGTGATCTTACCATCCTGATCACTGCTAAAACATAGAGAGTTGGTCAGCAACCTACGAAACCTTCTGTAAACAAGCAGGTGATAAGAACTGTTCTCTCAAGGAAGTGAAATCAGAACTGCAGTGTATTTGGTAATAATCTTTATTTACCATTGCCTGCATGTTTCAAGCTAGTTATTGTGGTGAGAATACCCCTTAAACCACATTCACATGGGATAATCTGTGTCTTGGCAGTCCAATGCACTTTCTACATGGAATACATGTGGAAGACGCATCTATAGATGACATGTTACGGATTTCAAATGGCGCTGTGGACCCTGGTGCATGTTCCCACTGGAAACAGTAGGGTGCATATTCGAAAATGGAGTACATGTTGAAATATGTATGACAATTCTTCCACATGGACTTAGCCCAACTCTTCCTAAAGCATAAATATGGCTACAACTAAGGCAAGAACTTGTATTGAGCTGCAGGGTAACCAGAGAAGCCAATGGAGAAGTCTTTGTCGAGTACAGATTTCTTGTTACCTGTGCAGAGGTCATGATGGATTATTGAAGTAGGAGACTTACCAAAGTTAAAGAGGTTGTCTCACTACATTGATTCATCTCACTCAGTTCTGGTTTCTTGGTTTCATTCTGAATTCAGGGGCGTTTACTGGCTTCTACTCGGCTGCAGTAGATGCCAGGTCTGTAGCTATAGCAACCAGTGCTGGCAGCCTATCATGAGAGATTGAACAGGTCTGTAGCTAAGGCCACCGGAGGAACTGATGCAGCCCATACAAGAGGGGATATCTAAGAATAGGTAGGACACTGTTAATGGACACATATTGCGAAGTGACTTGTTTTTGCAAGATCTTTAGCATAAAAAGCATCAATCCTTGTAGTGAGACAACACCTTTAAGTACATCATTTTATGTACTGAAGACATGTAACAACATATGTGTTCAGATCACCATTAAAGGGGATATCGGATGCCCCCCAAAAAATTAATAGGAAGCTTCTGGTGGCCTCATGATACAAAAACAAGTCTATCCTCCTCTTCCCCACCATCTCCGTCCCAACGTTAGGTCTCTCCGTTCTTCTGTTATCTTTCTTGTACTTTTAAAGGGATGATGTAAGGGAAATTGCACATGACCACTGCAGCCAATCAGCAGCTGTAATGTCCCTATTCGGAAGTACAAGAAAGATAACAGAAGAACGGAGAGAGTTGGCGTTGGAACGGAAGAGTGGAGGAAAGGGAGGATAAGCTTTATTTGGTTTTACTAGGCCAGCAAGAGCTTCCTATCGTTTTTGGAGGAACTCAACAACCCATTAAACAATACTCTCTATACCCTGCCTGGATTAAATGATGGCATTACATGATTTGTGTGAATATTAAAGAATTTGGTGATTTGTACCCACAATGGGTTTCCATGGTAACACTGCATTTGGCGGGAACCCGAAGGTGACGTGTAGTCATCGGAATCTCTCCGTAGAGCAGCCTTGGGCTCGGGAGCTAAAACTTGATCAGATCTCAGCAGAGAAAAAAGATTTGCTAATGTTTTCCTATTTTAATGCTATCCAAAGGGTCTTTCATTGGGTTGATATGGTTGGTCTCCTTTAAATAGCCCAAGTTACCTTCTTATTGTCTAGAAGTATTGGTGTGTAGCCGCCATGCTCTTAGTACCAAACCATCAAATGGTGTTTCAGCAGTTATTGCCATTTTCCTAAGTCTCAGAAGCTGAAACCCTGAGTCCAGAAAGAGCATCTGCTGCTGCGTGAAACATTCTTGTGGTTCACTAAAGGGTAAGTTAGACTTTTATCACTGTCGTCCAAGTGATGACCACCTCACACGTAGACCTTGGGAAGAGCATCTACAGGTCATTTTCAATAAATATTTGTACAAGTGAATGCATATTTAATGAAACAAATAAAATTATGAAATCTGTTTTATATTCCTATTGCTCAAGCCTTTTCCTTTAAGCTGTGGAGATCCTAAGTCTCATGGGTGCTGGTTAAAGACCAAAAAAACAACCACTGACTATCACAGGAAGGAAAGGTGCTGAGAAACCTATTCATCTTTTTGTCATGTATGTGTTTATGATCCCAACAATCCACATTAAGGCTTCTGAGACTGGTAAGGAACTTACGACACAAGCCCCTGTGGTATCTGGTATGTGTAAATGATCACAACAAACCACATGAAGGCTTTTGTGACATGTTGGGTCATCATGACACAAGACCCTTTGGTATCTAAGAAGGCTATTGTGACCTGTTGGGTCTTCACAACACAAGCACCTCTTGTATCTATGAAGGCTATCATGACCGATCAGGTCCTCACTGTGGTATCGACGAAGGCTGCTGTGACCTTCAGGTCTTCATGACACAAGTCCCTCTGGTATCTATAAAGGCTATCGTGACTGGTCAGGTCTTCATGATGCAAGCCCCTATGGTATCTGTGAAGGCTATCGTGACTGGTCAGGTCTTCACATCGCAAGCCCATATGGTATCTCTGAAAACTGTCCTGACCAGTCAAGTCTTTATGATCCAAGCTACTGTGGAATCTAGTATTTGTATATGTTCTCTTCTCCAGGTAAGTGATGCCCATGTACCTGGCCATCCACATGAGGTAAGGACCCCTCAGTAGCAAAAACAAAATTTGGTCAGCTCACCTCTTAGATAATAGAGCGTATCTCAAGAGTGCACGGAGAGGCGGAAGCCAACCTCTAATAATCATCCATGAAAAAAACAAGTGAGTGAGTCCAGCAAACATCCGGAGCACGAGGTTAAAGGATAATCCAACTTTATTTCCAATATATATATAGACAATGAAGATTCTCACATTTCTGGAACTGAATGCAAACACTTAGGAGTTACAGAACAATCTCTCAGATCAAGCACAATAATCCACACCAGGTTATCTAACCCAGCATGCTTTTCAGAGTTCTCAGGTATATTACCTGTTAAGCTGACCTACCCTAAAAGTTATTTAAAATAGCTGCATATAAACTGTCTCTCGAGAAACCTAATATGAAGATGCATACAAAGTAGCAGGAAAATTCTTGACATTTATAACAAAGGCTAAACTCCTGAACAAATGAGTTTTGTATGATATAGAAAAGAAAGACGTAGCACGACGAGTGTTACATTCACTACACGATGCCAAATTAAGTAAACTGCTCTTATTATTAGGTAGCAATGCTGAGAAAACATTTGATCAGATTAACTGTTAACAAGAAAATGGGGTTCCTAACTAATCTGCTCCCATGCTTGTAGCCAAATATTTAAAATACCTGTACTGTCCCCAGCTTTTACTATTTACAACGACAGGCGACAATGCTCACTTTCCACTGTCATTTTTTTTTATTTATATAGCGGGGTTATATACCACAGCGCTGTACAGAGATTGTCATTATTCACATTGGTCTCTGCCCCCATTGGGGCTCACAGTTTAACCACAGCAGGTTTCTTTACTGTGGGGGAAACCGGAGAGCCCAGAAGAAACCCACGAGAATATGAGGAGGAGAACATACAAACATCTTGCTGATGTTGTCTTTGGAGGGATATGAACCCAGGACTACAACAATGCAAGGCACCAGTGCTAACCACTGAGCCACCATGCTGCACTGTGCTAACCACTGAGCCATGTTACACTGTGCTTACTACTGAACTGAGCTCTCAGCTATACTGTGCTAACCACTGAGTCACTGTGCTAACCACTGAGCCATCAGCTGTACTGTGCTAACCCCTGAGCCGTCTTACACAGTGCTTACTACTGAACTGAGCCCTCAGCTATACTGTGCTATCCTCTGAGCCACTGTGCTGCACTGTGCTAACCACTGAGTCATCAGCTGTACTGTGATAACCACTGGGCCACCATGCTGCACTGTGCTAACCACTGAGCCATCAGCTGTACTGTGCTAACCACTGAGCCACCATGTTGAATTGTACTAGATATCCTTGTCATGGAGACCCATGCTGCATTGTGCTAACCACTGAGCCATGCTACACTGTGCTAACCACTGAGCCATCAGCTGCACTGTGCTACCCACTGGGCCACCATGCTGCACTATGCTAACCACTGAGCCGTGTTACACTGTGCTTACTACTGAACTGAGCCCTTATCTATACTGTGCTAACCACTGAGCCACTATGCTAACCACTGAGTCATCAGCTGTACTGTGATAACCACTGGGCCACCATGCTGCACTGTGCTAACCACTGAGCCATGCTACACTGTGTACTTCTGAACTGAGCCATCAGCTGTATTGTGCTATGTACTGAGCCACCATGCTGCACTGTGCTAACCACTGAGCCACCATGCTGCACTGTGCTAACCACTGAGCCATGTACACTGTGCTAAGCACTGAGCCATACTACACTGTGCTAACCACTGAGCCATCCGCTGTAGTGTGAAAACCACTGGGCTTCCAAGCTGCACTGTGCTAACCACTGAGCCATCAGCTATACTGTGCTAACCACTGAGTCACTGTGCTGCACTCTGCTAACCACTGAGCCATCAGCTGTACTGTGCTAACCACTAGGCCACTGTGCTGCACTGTGCTAACCACTGAGTCATCAGCTGTACTGTGATAACCACTGGGCCACCATTCTGCACTGTGCTAACCACTGAGCCATGCTACACTGTGCTTCTGAACTGAGCCATCAGCTGTAGTGTGCTATGTACTGAGCCACCATGCTGCACTGTGCAAACTACTGAGCCACCATGCTGCACTGTGCTAACCATTGAGCCATGTACACTGTGCTAAGCACTGAGCCATACTACACTGTGCTAACCACTGAGCCATCCGCTGTAGTGTGAAAACCACTGGGCCTCCATGCTGCACTGTGCTAACCACTGAGCCATCAGCTGTACTGTGCTAACCACTGAGTCACTGTGCTGCACTCTGCTAACCACTGAGCCATCAGCTGTACTGTGCTAACCACTGGTCTACCATGCTGTATTGTGCTAACCACTGAGCCATGCTAAACTGTGCTAACCACTGAGCCATCAGCTGTACTGTGATAGCCACTGAGCCGTGTTACGCTGTGCTTACTACTGAACTGAGCCCTCAGCTATACTGTGCTAACCACTGAGCCATCAGCTGTACGGTGCTAACCACTGAGTCATCAGCTGTACTGTGATTACCACCGGGCCACCATGCTACACTGTGCTAACCACTGAGCCATCAGCTGTACTGTGTTAACCACTGAGTCACTGTGCTGCACTGTGCTAACCACTGAGCCATTAGCTGTACTGTGCTAACCACTGGGCCACCATGCTGCACTGTGCTAACCACTGAGCGGTGTTACACTGTGCTTACTACTGAACTGAGCCATCAGCTATACTATGCTAACCACTGAGCCACTGTGCTGCACTGTGCTAACCACTGAGCCACCATGTTGAATTATACTAGATATCCTTGTCATGGAGACCGTAGTCCAAAACTCTTTACAAACTCAGGAAATGAAAGGTATCACCCTAATAACTTTGCCCATAAAACAGCAACCCTTTGCTGATGACCTGATATTAAGTATTTCTCATCCCAAAGAACCTGTGGCTTTGATATTGAAAAGCTGTTCGGATTTTCAGCAAGTATCAAATGTCGAGATTATTTTTACAAAGTCAGAAGTCCTCGCTATATCTGCGCCACAGCAGGGTGTCAAACATTTATCGTCTCCAGCCCCGGTACTCCGCCAGATATTTAGGAATTCACCTCACTGAGGCGCCCTCTAATTTATTCTCAGCTAACTATACTACTACGATGATTAAAATAAAACCCCGGCTGAACTCTCTCCGAATCCCACATCTGTCATGAACAAGAAAAAAAAAAAAAAGAGCTGCCCAAAGACATATATTTTATCTTGAACCCTATATATGCTTTAAACCAGGGGTTCCCAAACTTTTGTCCTCACGCCCCACCGACAGGTCATGTTTTCAGGATATCCCACAGAATGCACTGACCATAATTAAGTCACCTGTGCACTGCTAAGGAAAGCCAGAAAACATGACCTCTTGGTGGGGCTTGAGGACTGGAGTTTGGGAACCCCTGCTTTAAACAGTCCTATGGGACATGTATTCACAAATTTAAACCTTCTGACCTAGGTAGATGGATCCTCATCGAGACCCATAATATAAACAGTCCATACACCTGATTTATACGACGCTCTATCCCAGATCTACAGATGGGCCACCCCACACACCCTCAGATCTACATCTGCTTTCCACGACTCTCCTATCTTCAGTTCATGACTATCGTATGCAAGAACCTCTTCTTCTGTCATGCCACTTAAAGGGGTGTCCCGTCCCCCCCATAGGGTTGGATGGAACATTGATAGGACATGCCATCAATGTCTGATAGAAAAGGGTCCTAGAGTTGGGACCTGCACCTATTTTGGGAACAGGCCCTCAAAAGTTACGGCTCACAATGGAGAAACGGTCAAGCTTGCTCGTGACTCTCCATTCTGTTCTATGGGAGTTCTGAGTACAGCCGACTGGATCTACACCCAACTTTGACGGCATATCCTATCCACATGCCATCAAACTCTATGGCGATCTACCCCTTTAATATTCTACTATCCCAGACTCTTGCATGGCTGAAATATGGAAATATTTCCCATATACAACCTTAACCAAGGTTTCACTAAGGATAACATTACCATTGATAACCTAATGTGAAATCTATCAAAACCGAAAATATCTAAAATAACTAATTGTAAAGATCTCTCTATCAACTTTTCCATATATCTGGAAGACCACTAGGACCATCTTGGTTGTAGACCATTGCCAGCACCTATTCTGGTAGCTATTGAAAGATGTTCCTTATAAAACACAGCTATGTTATAGAATAGAAAAGGAAACTCAGCATATCACAACAGATGAAACCTCGATAATGCTCAAGCATTCCCAGGGGTTCTCGAAATGTATGAGGATACAAGAAAGCTTCCTACACTGTTAACTAGATGGTAGAGAAGACCACAGTTCTGACAGAAAACTAATCTCATCATCTCAAATCAATGCAGACGTAGTAAGAAACAAAAAGGTTGGTGGTATTAGCAAAACCTTAGCACTGACGCAGTCTGCAAACTCAATATTATCTGCACTTCTCCATAGCCCTGCTATGGTAACCCTCCAAAACATTTAGACTTAGTATCTCAATTAGTAAAGTAAAAGCTGGATTTAAAGGGGTTCTCCGAGATTATCTTTTATAGGGCTCACAACTGTATTATCTTAAACTTTAAAATTCATACGTATTAAAAAGTATTCACCTGTCCTGTTGTGCAGAACTGTACAAAGAGCCCTGTCTACCCTCTCTCCATTTCCTGCAAACCATGTGACGTTCATTGTTCACATGGCCTTGCTGAACATTTTATCACACTCAGTGGGTGTGCTTTGAAGTCAGGCTCAGCTCAGGAACACTCCCCGGTAGTGGGTGTAACCTGAGCCCAGAACAATTTTTCTGCACTCAGTTTGCAAGTGAATAGAAGTAATTACATTAGAGAAATTACAAGGGAGGGGGAACTGTTTGTTTATCTTTAAGTCCTGCTGGCAGAATTTAGTAATGGGAGCCGAGGACAGCAGTACAGAGCTGGGGGGTTTGTGTGCTGTCATGAAAATGATGGCTGCAGCTCTGTACAATTTTCACAGTGACTCATGAGTCCTAGCTATCATTATTATTATGACAGCAAGTACAGAGCTGGAGGGCACTACACACTAATTTACCATATAGACCCTAATAATGTTAATTCTAGAGGGAAGTCTTAGATTGCAATGCAGTCTAGGACTTGTTGGAAAGAGATGCAGCTGAACTAATGACACTCCAATAAGCAGGAAGTTTCACTGCAAAAATTGGATCTCATGATCAGGGCCGTTCCTAGGGGTGGGCAGGGCAGGCGACCGCCCGGGGCGGCTCCGCTCCGCCCACCCGAGGGGGGCGCCGCGGCAGCCCGCCCGGCCCGCCGTGAGGTGTGCCCCTGACTCTGCGTGGCTGTTATGCGCAGAGCCAGCAGCTGCCAGTACGGGGAGACTCTGCGACTTCTCGTCCTGCCTCAATCCTCGTCTGAAATCCTTCTGGGCCTTCCGTGATTGCAAGACCATACCCCGACCTTGGACTGGAGCACAGGTGAAGTCATTCGTTGGGGTTCCACGTGTCTCTCGCGCTGCCTGTCGAAGCCTCAACCTGCTCCTCGGACCGTCTCTTGGAAATCTACAAAGTCTCCACCAGGCCTGCCTACGCCATACTTAGACTTTGCCGACGTCTTTTCGGAAAGACAGGCCGAAACTCTTCCTCCGCATTGCCCCATAGATCTGCAACCTGGCTATACTCCTCCCTGGGGCCGGGTCTACCCCCTCCCCGTCCCGGAGACTAAGGCTATGTCGGAGTATATCATTGAGAACCTCTGTAAAGGCTTCATTCGTAAGTCCTCTTCTCCAGCAGGAGAAAAAAGACGGGTCTCTCCGGCCCTGCATCGACTATCGGGGCTTAAATAAAATTACGATAAAGAACCGCTACCCTCTGCCCTTGATCTCTGAACTTTTCGACCGCCTGCGTGGCACAAGAATCTTCTCCAAGCTGGATCTACGCAGTGCTTATAACCTAATTCGCATTCGAGAAGGCGATGAGTGGAAAATGGCATTTAATACGCGGGATGGCCACTTCGAGTCTCTTGTTATGCCATTCGGTTTCTGCAACGCTCCTGCTGTGTTTCAGAACTTTGTCAATGAGATCTTCTGGGACCTACTCTACGTCTGTGTTATTGTTTACTTAGACGATATTCTAATTTTTTCTCCTGATCTTGAGACTCATCGCCACCACGTCCGCCAGGTCCTCAGGCGACTCCGCACCCATCAGCTTTTTGCCAAACTGGAAAAGTGTCTCTTTAAACGTACCAACTTACCCTTCTTAGGGTACATCGTTTCTGACAAGGGTCTCCAGAAGGATCCTTCTAAACCCACGGCAGTTTTACAGTGGCCACAACCGGTGGGCCTTCGGGCCATTCAACGTTTTTTGGGATTCGCAAATTATTATAGACAATTTATCCCACACTTCTCTACGCTTGTGGCTCCCTTGGTGGCTCTAACTAAGAAAAACGCCAATCCCAAATCCTGGCCCCCAGAAGCTCAAGAAGCCTTCAACCATCTCAAATCTGCATTCACACTGCTCCTGTCCTGTCTCGCCCGGACCCTAACCGCCCATTTATTCTGGAAGTGGATGCTTCCTCTGTGGGTGCCGGCGCTGTCCTCCTGCAGAGATCCTCCTCAGGTAAACTGCATACTTGTGGGTTTTTCTTCAAAACTTCCTCTCCTGCCGAGAAGAATTATACCATTGGTGATTGCAAATAACTGGCCATAAAGTTGGCTTTAGAAGAATGCCGTCACCTCCTATATCTTCAGTCGGCTCAACGCCTGAATCCCCGGCAAACCAGGGGGTCTCTCTTTTTTGCCCGTTTTGACTTCCTTCTACATTTTCGGCCAGCCGGGTAGAACGTCAAAGCTGACGCTCTATCTCGCTCTTCGGATACGGTGGGTCTTGAGTCTCCTCCACAGCACATAGTCCCCCCAGAATGGCTCGTCACGGCTGCCCCCGTTAATCTTCAACACTTGCCTCCAGGGAAGACGTATGTGCGTCCTGCCTTGCGGCCTAGAATCCTGAAGTTGGGACATTCTTCTCGTACAGCTGGGCATCCAGGAGTCCATAGATCTCTACAACTGATCTCCCGTTATTACTGGTGGCCCACCCTCGCTCAAGATGTCAGGGACTTTGTTCTGGGCTGCATCTCCTGTGCCGCCATGGACTTCGTTACAGATCTCCCGCCCTCATCTGGAAACACGATCGTCTGGGTGGTGACCGATCGTTTCTCCAAGATGGCTCACTTTACCCCTCTGCCTAGGTTACCCTCTGCCCCTCAGCTGGCCCAACATTTTTTCCGTCATGTTTTCCGATTGCACGGTCTCCCGTTACACATTGTCTCTGATAGGGGAGTCCAGTTTATTGCTAAATTTTGGCGGGCGCTGTGTTGTCAATTGCGGGTTCAGCTAGACTTCTCATCTGCATACCACCCTCAAACTAACGGGCAGGTAGAGAGGGTTAACCAGGTGTTGGGTACCTACTTGCGGCAATTTTATGTCACCCTCGTCATGATAACTGGTCCGATCTTCTCCCCTGGGCAGAGTTTTCCTATAACTCTTTAGATTCGGAATCCGCTGGGGCCTCCCCCCTTTTTTGTCATCTTTGGGTTACATCCCCGCCCACCTCTCCCTCTTCCTCCCTCGTGTCATGTCCCTGCCGTGGATGCCCAAGTAAAGGACATCAAGGCTCTCTGGCAACTCACACGACAGGCCCTGCTACGGGCTTCTGCTCGCACCAAACTTCATGCTGACAGGTATCGTAGGTTCCCTCCCCTTTTTGAGCCAGGTGATAGGGTTTGGTTATCCACCAAGTACATCCGCTTCAAGGTGCCCAGTTACAAGTTGGGCCCTAAATACTTGGGTCCTTTTGTGGTACTCCGGCGACTGAACCTAGTATCCTATAAGCTGCGCTTGCCCCCGACTCTACGTATCCCGAACGCCTTTCACGTGTCCCTCCTCAAGCCGGTGGTGCAGAACCACTTCTCCCGTAGATCTGTCTCACCTTCTCCTGTTGCTAATACGGATAACATCTTTGAGGTCAAGGAGGTGCTGGCGGAGAAGACGGTGAGGGGGAAGCGGTTCTTCCTTATTGACTGGAAGGGCTTCGGTCCGGAGGAGCGTTCGTGGGATCGGAGGCCAACCTGTCCCCTGATCTCCTCTCTAAATTCTAAAGGAAGAGAGGGAGATATAAGGAGGGGGGGGGTCATGTCATGAGGCTCGGTGCCGCGGCCCCCCGCGGCCATCCCCCGGCTCTTACGGGGTCTGGAGCGGGTGCCGCTGCTGCCCGCAGCCGTTTTCCTTTTGCCCTAGCCCAGGAAACCCCGTACTCACCAGTCCCCGCTCCTGTACGTCCTCCATCCGGCTCTGACAGCTGCCGCGCTCGTACCAGCTGCTTAGGGCGCGCGCAACGGCTGGTCTGGATTTAAAGGGCCGGCGCACCGGTGATTGGCCATCGCCGGCCGCTGACCCTATTTATTGTGCACGCCTCCTACACTCGCTGCCAGTTCGTTGGTTTGCGTTAACAAGTCTTAGTTGGGAAGTCCTGTCTGATTATCCGTGTACCAGTCCGTTCCGCTTCGTTTCCTGACCTTGCCTGTTTGCCGCCTGCCCTGCCCGTCTCTGACTATGAACCTCTGCGGCCTGCCCTGACCTCCTGCCTGTCCCCGACTACGCCTCTGGATTACGATTCTGTACCACGCAGTATCTCGGCTGCCATCGCAAGCAAGTCACGTCACGGGCAGCGACCTGGTAGCCTCACGCCGCAGCAAGTCCATCCCGCTTTGCGGCGGGCTCTGGTGAATACCGGGGGCTACTTAGACTCTGCTCCCTGGCGTGGCTTAGCTATCATCGCTTGCGGTGGTCCAGCAAATCCACCTCTGCATGACAACATGTTTCTTTTCTTCTCTTCTGCCTCCTCATTCATCTATCATAAGATCCAATTTTTGCAGTGAAACCTGCTTGTGGAGTGTCAGTAGTTTTCCAGCATCCCTTTCCTACAACTCCCAGACTGCATTGCAATCTAGGATTTCCCATCCACAGTTATCACTACTAGGTTGTATGTGCTGGAATAGTCCCCCCATCTTTGTTCTTCCTTTCATAATAATGATGATAGCTCAGACTCATAAGTCACTATGTAAACGGTACAGAGGTGAAGTCATCATTTTCATGACAGCAGTATGCAAACCCCAGCTTTGAACTGTTAGCAAGTTCTGCCAGCAGGACTTAAAGATAAACAAACAGTTCCCCCTCCTCTGTAATAACTCTAATATAATAAATTCTATTCAGTTTCAAACCTCAAGAAAGAGTGAATACAGCCAGATCATTCTCCACTCATTTCACACCCACTACAGGGGAGTGTTCCTGAGCTGAGCCTGCACAGCAGGACAGGTAAATAGTTTTTAATAAGTATGAATTACAAAGTTTAATATTAAACAGTTGTGAGCCCTATAACAAATAAAAAATAGTCACGGAGAACCATTTTTATCACCTCTAACATTTGAGATATGAGCATTAAATGCTCGAAAACTACAGCATCTTACAGAATAAGGGAAACATCATGTCTGATACTAGCTTGTGCTGCCCTCAGCAAGGAGGTCATCACCTATGTGACAGGTTCCCTTTAGTGCAAATTTATCATGTCAAAAAGAGGGGCATTTCAGTAAAGAGGGACATTAACGTCAAAAATAGGGACACTGGGGAGGTGTGCCATAGTGTCACCACTCTTACAGTAAAGAATCCATCATCACAACCTGCAGTGGCCCTGGGCTCCGTAGTGTCACCGCTCTTACAGTAACGTATTCACCACCACAACCTCTTGTGACCCCCTCCATAGTGTCACCACTTTTACAGTAAAGACTCCACCATCACAATCTCTTGTGGCCCAGAGCTCCATAGTGTCATCGCTCTTACAGTAAATAATCCTTGTCTTTTATGATGGTGAAACCTTCTTTACTCCAGACATAGAGGACGCTCCCTTGTGGTTGTTACAGGCTGAGGTGTAAAAAGATCAGGAGAGGTCCCTGCACTGTCCTTTCACATATTAGTACAGGGTGATTAAATCGCCCCTTGCCGCTTCAGTATCCGTGCGGCGGTATAAGTTGCGGGCCGCTGTCGTACTTATCCCAAGCCAGGAGGTGGCAGCAAATGCCTAGAAATGAGCTTGGAGTTCGCCGCATGACAACGTACAACAGCGACAGAGTGACATATTAAGCAGGAAGCCGCTCAGCCCAGTAGCCGACGAGTTGTACTGGAAAGCTGCTGCTGCTGAGCCCTGACGTTCAGGAGTCCAAAAACCAGGCAGCAGCTGAGTGTATTCTGCAGACCATACTCCTGGGAGCAGTCTAGGTCCATGCACATACTGACCTGTGTCTGCGGCCATCTCTTGTGCACACTGTATTGTGCAGACAGGGGGGAAGCCCCTTCTTTCTGTCTTGCAGTTAGTAGCTATGGTCGGCATCATCCTGCAGTTCCCAGGTTTGGGTCAAAGGGGTTTCCCAAGACTTTTATAAAACTCGCCACCACCTCGCACTGTGCTAAAATATCATCTGTGCTGGTCAGAACGGCGGCCCCATCCTCAGACAGTGTGTGGTGGCGGAGCTCGTCCCTCAGACTGGAGAAGGGGTCTTGTCGAGTTGGGCGAGTGTCCGTGTCCATGGCTGGGGCTGGCTGGTGGACCTGTGAGGTGGATCCATCTGCTAGAGACAACACAGGGTGCATTAATCTCAACAGATACAACAGGACTTGGGAGCTGGTGAGTACTTTCGACTTACCTCCTGGAAAAGGCCATGTACACTGCGCCGCTAGACTCTAAGGGCTTATCCCAAGGGCACAGGTTTGTGGCCGGTTTTTCAGATGGTTTTTGGTTTTGAAAACCGTCTGCAAAAACGGCCGCAAACTTTTCGATGGACCTGTATGGAAAAACCGCGGCGGTCCGAAAAATATAGAACATGTTCATTCTTCCGACCGGTTTTTGGACGGAATCTGGACGTGTCTAAGGGAAGGGGGAGGACTTTTCTTCGCTAATCACGGAAAAAAGCCATTTCCCTGCAGCCGTGTACATGGCCCGAAAACGGTACAAATACCGGTCGGATAAACCAACGGGTATTTGTCCTGTGCCGTGTAAACGGCCCTTAACAGTCTACCTGCGGGAGGCCGTCCCCACACTGTCAGTGGTACGGGACCAACATTCTATGACATTACTCTGGTGCCGATTTTCCTAAAGAACCTTTTGGCTGCAGGAGGTTTTACCAACTGTCCCAAGAGGGCAGAAGAGAACCCCTATTTGCAGGACCCTCCCTACCCTACTTTGGTAAGTATGGTAAATAGGTCCCCTCAGTGTTGGGGTGGGAAAGGTTTCTTATGCCCCCAATAAAAAATAAAAAAAAAAAAAAAAAAATAAAATAACACTAAACTCTTTTCTGTGCCCGGCCAGGGGGGCCCCAAAAAAGTCATCACCCCCCTGGGGCCAGGACAATCCCCCTTTGGCAGCTATATGTAGACGGCAAAGACTTTGGGCATCCTAGAGGCAGCAGTTAGTGCGGGGGCGTCAGGGAAAAAAAATCACTAGGTCCCCGTCCTGTGGGGCGGTCTGTGCTGGGGTTTGACGGCGATACAGAGAACGGTAGTTTTCAGCTGTATGCACGTCCTTTTCACAAAAGTTTTCCCCGTTTGCCCCCTCCCCGCGTTCTTTGGGATCCTTCTTAAGAATTGACGTCAATTTTGCTGAAAACGGCAGGACCCCATAAAAAAAACTATGGGGGTTGCGATTCTGCTGCTTTCCACCCAAAACATTTTATACACGCAGCTGCATGTGGTTACGTGTTAGACCCCGATTGCCGTTTGTTTTTTTTGGGGATGCGTTTTTTTTTTGACCCCAAAAAGACCCAAAAAACTCCATTTTGGAAAAAAACCCCATACATTTAGAAACCCCCAAATTTTCCCCTTGCAGTCGAGGGTTGGGGTTATGTTTCACTATCGTAGTTTTTCCCCAGGTTGCAGGAATCCTGCTGTGTTCCATTTGGGTAGTCAGGGCCTTTTAAACGCTTTTAGGGGCCCCTGGGCATAGTAGTGCAGTGGGCCCTCCCCAAAATTTACATAAACAAACCCCCTAGGGCCAATTGCCTCGAGTTTATCCCAAGCACACCCCCTATTACCCCGCCACTTATGTCTGGGTACCAGCAGCCTCAAGACTAATTTGGGAGGGGGAGGGATCCTTTAGCTCCCTTCTCCCCCATTGTTTTTAACTGTTTGCCCGTCCCCCAAAAAAACACAAAAAAGTTAAATAAGAAAGCCAAACAAGGGATCCCGGGTTTGGTTTTTTTTTTATTCCCCAGACGTACATACACCACTTGGGGGCCCCTTTTTTGTTGGGGCCCCCGGGGCAAAAATGCCTAGTTTTGCCCCAAAGGAAAAAAATTGGGCCCTTTCTTTTGTTTCTGTGTTTCAGCCATAGTCACAGGGGAGGGGAAGTTGTTATAGGGGGGTGCAGAGATAGCAGTCACTATTGGGCCCATAGGAAGACACCGATGATATAGATGACACATGGTAGGTGGGAGCCCTTTTATAGATTTTGCATTGGGGCTCAAGAGGGTTTAGGTTGGG
>JAODAL010017302.1:0-78176 GCA_025379985.1 Phyllomedusa bahiana
GACCCAAAACTGGGGGTTGGCCGCATTTGCCGAGTTTGCAGTGGTGAAGCTGTCCTGCCCGGCCAGTAGTGTGGCATCAGAGCGGGTGTTCAGTGCGGCGGGGGCCATCGTTACCCCAAGGAGAACCCGCTTGTCCACCGGAAATGTGGAACGACTGACCTTTGTCATGATGAATCAGGCATGGATTGGCCAGGATTTCCACACACCAATGCCTTAGGCATCAGATTACATCAGCCATGACGCCTCACCCAAACTTTGAGAAATGAGTCTGGGTTCAAACTACCTGCCTCAGCCACTATTCTGATGCTGCCACCCGCCTGATGCCACACATCTGCTGACAGTTTCTCCATCTGCCACCAACCATCTTTACCAGGGACTGGTATTGCCACCCACCTCCACACTCTGTCATTATGCCACTCTCTGACCTCATGCTGCTGCTGTGGCTGCTGCCGTGACCTCCCCACTGTGTCATTGTGCCACTGTCTGACCTCATGCTGCTGCTGTGGCTCTGTGGCCTACTCCTGTTTTTGCCACCTCCAGTATGTCATTGTGCCACTTTCTGACCTCCTGCTGCTGCCGCCGTCACCTCCACTCTCTGTCATTGTGCCACTCTGGCCTACTCCTGTATTTGCCACCTCCAGAATGTCATTGTGCCACTGTCTGACCTCATGCTGCTGTGGCTGCCGCCGTCACCTCCACACTCTGTCACTAATGTTGCCACCTGAGCTCTCAGCTTGTTTTTTTCCAGCTTTCGCTGGCATGACTTTATCAGGCTACATTCCCGCTTCAGTTTTTTGGTCAGTTTTGCCCTCTTAAGTGCCCAGGGAATTTTATAGTGAAGCGATTCTAAGAGCGGCAGCAGTAATGTGCGTGTCATACTAAAACACAGCATTGTATGAAGACCACATCAAGCTCCCTCTGCATATTTAAGCATGGCACAACGTTCTACAGCACCCTGCAGGCTCTGTGCAGCCTGGAAATAGCTGTTTTTTAATGTGATTCGTCACAAAGTAATTCGGAACAAAGTTATTTTTTGTCGGGAAATTCGGCGAAGAGAGCGAACCGAATTTTGAGAAATTTGCCCATCTCTAATCATTACGTTTGGAGGAATATACACACATAGATAGTAGGTGTGTGAGTTGTTGTTCATCATTATTTTTGCACTTGAGCAATCTCCTCTGCACAGTTATGTGGCTTTTATGCATAATTGTATATGTGCAGTTATGTACCAAGCAATCTTATATATTCACATGTTCAAGATCAGAAAGATATTCAACTTCAAATTTTCATACTTTTCACTAAAGCAGGCACAATAGGCTGATACTCTCTTTTTTTTCTGTGATTCACTTGTAAGAGGGCGTTTTAGTGTTTCAGTTACAAAAACAGTGTTGGTTAAAAACAGAAGATTTTCACTTTTGAAAATTGTTTCCCTATAGTTGCACTCCTGAAATTCATACAGTTAACCACAAATCTGCAAAATGTATAATTCCTAGAGCAAAAAGCTCTAGCTTTTTATCTAACTAAAAACCTTTACTCCCTGGTGCTATAAACCAGTAGCTCACTAGATGTTCCTTGAAACTGTGACCCTTATGAAAGATGACGTATGCTCTATCATGGAAGATCTATAGGAGTTTATGGTTAATTTATGAACTTGGTATAACCAGTCCAAAGTTTAGCCCTCCACAGCCATTGGTTAATTTAGTGCATAGAGTGGGCCAGGATGGATAGATTAAACTAAAGAATTGTTGTAGCATATTATTCTCTAAATGAGGTGAGTATACAAAGAGTATTGTCCCAGCCCTTGATATGAGCAAACCACCTCACATTGCAGTCTTGGCATTTGAGAGCATATACACTGACAAGCAAAAGGGTAACAATGTTTTGAACTTTGGCTTTCAGGCTCCATATCTCACCATCCATTAAAGCTTTGAATGTGAGACTATAATCATTTTATAGACATGAACTGCATTATGTGACAGTCAGAAGAATATGAATTGAAGTCAGTCGATTGATTACAAAGCCAAGAGGTGGACATCCAGGCAAAATATCTGAGTCAACAAGTCAGCTCATCACAAGATCTATCAGTTGTGGAGCATCAAACACGGAAGTGGAGGTGGCTCGTATGCTTCAATATAGTGAGATCACAGACATCGATGCAAGCACCCTTTTGACACTCATTACACTCATCTGGAATGGTGGCCCAAAAAAGGTAAAGAAGCCTCAACTTAAATATCGTCATAAGAAGCGTCAGTTTTCAAAAATGTAGAAGATTGGAAACGGGGGATTTGGAGCGATGAGATGAAAGTCTATAGACTGAGCTCTGATGGGTGCAAATGGATTTGGAAGAATCAAGGGAAAAGGGGATACTTAATCCAGAAATTGAAGGATCTGTCAAGTTCAGTGAAGGAAACCTGATGATATGGGGTTGTTTCACAGCAAAAAGAGTTGGATATTTAACCAGGATTGATGTTGATCTCAATGCTAAGCTATATGTGAGTATCCTACAAGACAAGTTACTTTGTATACTAGAGTACTATAGGTATGAAAAGAATGACCTAGTGTTCCAGCAAGACAACAATTTGAAGCACACGTCAAGATTGGCTAAGAAATGATTCGATGACAATGAAGTAAGGTTGCTGGATTGGCTCCCATGGTTCCCAGACCTCAACCCAATTGAACAAAAAGCTGTATTTGTTCCCAAGTGAGTCGACGAGTATGTACTAACAAAAGGAACATGTAGAAGAGACCTGGGATTAGATTTCGAATGAGACAGTGTTGAAAGCTGAAGGTGGATTTACAAAATACTAACAAAATAATACATATTAAATTTAGATTTTTAGGAGCAAAACGGTAACAATGCAGTTACGTGACAAAGATCTGCATAACTAAGCATATGCCTAATAGTTGCAAGTCAAATTTATGTATGAGATAGCCTTGGTGATTGTCTATAAATTATGATAGACTCACATTCAAAGCTGTAGTGGAGGGTGAGATATGGAGCCTGAAATTCAAAAGATCAAAACATTATTACCCTTTTGCTTGTCAGTGTATTTTTCTACTTGTGTATAGAAACTGGTTTTAACTGCTATGGTAACAAAATGTAAAGCATCTAGAAACAGCTTTAACTGTTGGGTCGTAGTAGGATCTAAAATGATGCAGTTTTGCAGGATCGCTTTTTTCGGAACAGTAGTTCCATGAAGAGTCTTTGCAGTGTCAAAATACATTGCAACTACACCTATATGGTTATTCCCATTTTTAATTTCCAGAAAAACAGCTCAAAGACAAGTCTAATTCCCGAAGAATGCCCTCCAGGAATAGACCTCTAACAAGATAAATGAGACTAATTTGAATTGGAGGCCAATGATGGTGCCAGTGGTGGTAAGGATTGGTAAACCTTCATACTTAAAGGAGTTGGGTGAGAAACCCACAAAAAAATAAAAACATAAAGTGGAGGAATACTAAGGATAAGCAGTAAATATATATCACAATCCAATGTGTGAACTACTTACTATGCACATTATTGCTTAGTCTCCTTTCTACACTGCGGAACCGTCCCTCATACCATAAGTCTCTCAGGAAGCAACTCAGAGTCTTGGCTACTGCTTTACTCTGCATTCCAGGACAGGTGTCTGCACAGGAAGGAGCCTGGCGGCCATTTTCTTCTGCTATAATGATTATGCCTTAGACAAAACAAGCAGACTTTTCTAACTAAAGTTATTTAGGAATTTTTTTCACTGAGATGTAGCTTGTGTATTTATTTTTCTTCTTTTCCTGAAGAACCCCTTTAAGCAGCACTGCATAATATTCTACTGAATCGTGAAGACTGTGGTGACATTTTCTCTTGCAACAATATTTTAACTGAGCAATTAAAGGTTATGCTGTAAATGCCCATTTCTGCATATCAAATATGTAGCCAACGGGTTTGTGTCACAGACATAGGAGATATGGAGATAGTTAAGACATGGAATAGACTAAGATTCTCATCTTAACTATTACTTAAAAATCAATCTTGAAAAGGTGACACAAGACAATACCACGGGAATGGTAGACGGACGCTTTATCACATTTCTAATATTAATAGTGGTCCCAGAAATTCAAATTCTACCACACCACCAGTGTGAGGACAATACTCGTTTCAGCATTTACCTCAAATGAGGACACATAAAGCTACGTGTGACTCAGGAAAAGCAGTACTTACTGCAAACAAGATAGATGGCTAAAGGCAGCAAGAATAAATAGAACATTTCATTTGTCTCCCTGCCCAGTACCTGGTTAATATGAGACTGAGCTCATGACCAGCACATACAGGGGCTGATCTAATGTGTATATGTTGATTTTGTAGGAAAGCGTTTCAATATCTGAAGCCTATAATTTTGAAAATACACAAATGTGCCTACAACCCTCAAACATCATACTGTTTAATTTCCTATTCTGAAGAAGGCCCCAATGCTCAACAAAGATTAATAATTTATCACTTCAATAAGATATCACAAAGCCCAAGACAACATAGTGATGACATTGAAATGCTATTGAACATGAAGACTTATAATGAACCAAAATCCAACCTATCTCCCATCAGATCTGCATTGTTAAAGATCTACTTTTTAAAATATGTCTGGAAGGACAAAGCTATTTATGCTAATTTGTATTCAGAATATGCAGCATCTAAGAAATGAAATCTGAACCAAGAGATTATGCGTAATAATTCAGAATTTATGAGGAAGTCATTGGGATGATCTATAATAGAAGAAAAATTTGCAGAAATTGTATCTACAAAATGAACACCTTTACAACCAAATGCTAATTATAGCGTAGATGGACTTAGGCCACAGACCTAAAAAGAGGACAGCATGACTAGGGTTGGAGAGAGTGTGGAGCAAGACAAGGGGTAAGGTACCTTGGGAGTGGTTAGTAGGGTTAAGAAAGTAAATGGAGGGGCTGTAATTATGGGAAAGAGGTGGGCTGGCAGTCATTTTGCACATCTGTATGGAGAATCAAGCTCCTACTTATCGTCCCTCTTTGGTTTGTACTTGGTGACAATAGAGATTTGGAGTTTTGTTTGACATGATAGCTATTGATGTGGTATCTGTGTCACAGAAGGGGAGGGGTCCTTGGATTGGTGACATTTATGGATATGTGTTGCCCAGAGAGATTGCCAGGAAGAGTCTGAACATTCTGGTTGTGGAAAACTAATGGAGGTCTGCCAGTAAGCTGGAAGGGATTAAAGTGTGGTGTCCCATAGTTCATTTCTGCCCCTAAACCAACATTTACTGTCTAAGGTAAAATACAGTGGTGGAAGGCAGATTATTGCCAGATCTTTGGTGGCTAAAAGGATCTGCCTTTGAGGGGGGATGTTCATTTATTTCATTGCTGTCTAATGGGTAATATGTTAACATGGGTTGACGCTTATTATGTATGTTACCTATGCCAGTTCATGTTTTATGTTCTTTGTTTAGTAATATGGCTGCTGTGGCCAACTAAATCCAGTCAAGGCTTTATGTATTTTATTTGGGAGAATATTGGGCTGTTTATTAAGGGTATATTTACATGGCGTATTTGCGGGACATACTTCAGAGCGTATTTCCAGAGCGCCACAAATATGCTTAAAACATTGCTCAAGTACAGCACTCATTGATTATATGCTTGTATTTCTCTAAATAGAAAAGTATATGAGGCCTCGGGCCATTGCATGTGGAAAGTATGCACTTGCAAGCCTGTACCTTCAACAAAGCTAACAAATGTGCTCATAGTTATGTGGTTTTTAAATTAAAAATAACTCACCCGAATACATTACATATATGTTATTCCTATGAGAATTTATTTTTCTTTATGGCCCATCTCTCTGGGGCTATATTGCTGTTTGACAGTTCCTTTTATTCTTCTATTTCTCTTTCCTTAAAGATGCCAGATTTGAGGATGCCAATGGTCTCTTTTGGGAAATCTATTGACAACATAGTATTTGTTTTTTGTCAGGGACAGTCAGGGACACACACAAAGACTCAGACAAGTGGGCCCTGACTCTGATCCCAGCCCCTGTCCCTGCCTTTTGGGGAACCAGACTCCTTAATAGGCCGGACCCAACTAGAAGACTG
This sequence comes from Phyllomedusa bahiana, assembly GCA_025379985.1. NCBI lineage: Eukaryota > Metazoa > Chordata > Amphibia > Anura > Hylidae > Phyllomedusa > Phyllomedusa bahiana. The sequence goes on from JAODAL010017302.1 coordinate 6,093, forward strand.
ATGGCTGCACTAACCATTTTATAGAATCGGTCCAGCACCACCCAAATTACTGACCTACCCTTGGAGAGAGGAAGATCGCTAATGAAATCCATGGAGATGTGAGACCAAGGCCTATTGGGCAAGGGAAGAGTTTGTCGGGGTACCTTTGCCCTAGCAAAAGTTTCACAGGCAGTAACAAATTCCCTGACATCACGCTGTCACGAAGGCCTATAAGTACGAGACAGGAGGTATCCGGGGCCTGCTATAATGTCAGGGACAGTCAGGGACACACACAAAGACTCTGACAAGTGGACCCTGACTCTGATCCCAGCCCCTGTCCCTGCCTTTTGGGGAATCCAACTCCTTAATAAGCCGGACCCAACCAGAAGACTGATGGCTGCACTAACCAAGGTGCAACACAGACAAGGACAAACAAACACAGAACAAAAACACGTAGTCAGGCGGTCCAAGTCGGCAACAGAACTGGCAGCGAGGTACAAAAATGTGAGGCAAAGGGATAAACGGAGTCCAAGCAAAAGGTCAGGTAAGCACAGAACAACTAGCAGAAGAACAGGCGAAGCACAGGTGAGAAAGACTTATAGCAGGCACAGGAAGGAAGAAGCAGTGGCTATAAATAGGAAAGGGAGGAAGAAGAGCTGAAGTGATAGGTAGCAGAAACTGTCAATCACCCAGAGAATAGATTAACTCCTACGAGTGCTGGAGGATTCCTGGCCATGGGCGTTGGCCAGAAATCAATTAGGATCCCAGGTCAAAGAGCAGAGTTCACACAGAAGCATAGAAAGAAAGCTAAGTAGTAGTTATGGTCGCAGCGGCCGTGGCCGGCGACCAGGGACAGATGGTGCAAACGTGACATTTTTTTTCTCTGTTGGTTTTAGCTTTCCTTCTCCTTATTTTGAAAGATTTTAGTATAGTTTGTATGATTTTTTTTTTCACTGCATCATATCGCTCCATGGTTGTGTTCTAATATTACAGGTGTTCGTACGCAAATGTATGACTTGCTATGCTAGCATTTACTCTGTGATATCTCATGCTCATGATGGCGTGATGTACTGATATACTATATAATGTATTTGTTTAATAAAGCTTTGAATATGGGAAAAAAAGCACAAAAAAAATAAAGCTACTTTTCATAAGATCTTTGTTAAAAGTTCTCTCTTGCTTTCTTTGTACATTCAAAAACGTACATATAGGCTGTATGGACAAAACATTGAACTTTACTTCATTTTTATAAATTGGTGCATAAAAGACATAGTTCTATGACGAACACCTTAGGCAATGAAAAACATATGAAAACGTGGCAGTACTTAGCTGTATAGCTCTCCTGTTTAGGAGGTGAGTGATAGTCCCATAGTAGATTAGTAGGAGCCGATCATGCTGAGTTGCAGCCAAGTGCCGCCATGCAATGACGCGACGTTTCGGAAGGCACGCCTTCCTTTCTCAAGCATGCGTTGTAAAGGCACGTCATCCTCTTTATTCACTGACCATTATTGCACAGGTGTGCATGTCATGTTATCTATACTAAAACCAATATACTAACATCACTGTTAAAAACAATATACATATCTCAAGCTTAGAGGACATGAAAAAGGTATAGGAGCATATTTTATATAGTGCATAGGTTACAAATAGCAACGTAGACTCAAAGACTCATTTAACCCCTTTGGTGCAATTGTATCCATTGTTGCAATCCAATACGCCTCCCTCTGTAGTAACCTAGTTTTTATTTTGGCATATATCTGAGATGTTCACTTGTTCAAGTACACACCAACGTAAATCACAGATATTATGTTGGTATTCATTGAAATGTTTCGCTACAGTTGTTTCACCAAATTTTGTGGGTACGTCTGAGCTATCTTTTTTGTTTTTAAAATTTCTAATAGCACTTTTATGTTCCCCTATCCTGATTCTCACTGGGCGGCTGGTCTGTCCTATATACCATTTGCTACATGGACATTTTAACATGTAGATTACGTTGTTGCTAGTGCAACTAAAGTATCCTTTTAATGGTATATCATATCCCTGATGTGGATGTTTAATTGTTGAACCTTTAATAATAGCGGAACAGTTGTTGCACGATAGACAAGGATGTGTCCCATTACGTTTAGTCCGAAGGATTTTTTGTCTGGAAATCTGTGTAGGGCGCAAGTCAGATTGTATAAGGCTGTTGCCTATTGTTTTACCACGTTTATATATGAAACGTGGTTTGTCCCTAAACAGATGTCCAAACTTGGGGTCAGATTGTAGCAAGTGCCAATTATGATTAATGGCATTTTTTATGATGTTAGAATGCTTATCATACGTGGAAATGAAATTAAATCTAGGCTGTTGTTTATTAGTTACTTTCCCTTTAAGAAACTCTTCTCTATTTTTTGCTCTGATTTCTAAACCTATCTGTACCAATTTTTTCTCATTGTAACCTCTTTTCACGAATTTGTGAACCAAATGGTAACAGACAACAAACAACTCTGCATAGACATTCTGGAATGTCCATGCAAAGAGCACAGAAAACGAATTGTGCAACTATGCCAATGGAGAGCTGGCTATCAACACCAGCCACCTGTTAACTGAGAAGGCGGGGATGGATTATTGCTGCCCCTGTCTCCTAAGGCCCCGTTCACACGGCTTATTCGGCCGCGGATTGGCGCCGTACTGCGCGCCGGATTTGCGCTTCAGTACGGCGCAAATCCGCGGCAGCAATTACGGTAATCCACTGCTCTCATAGAGAACAGTGGATTCCGTCGCTCCTCCCCGCTCGGCGAATCCGCCGGGCGGGGAGAAACTGACATGCACATTATTTACGGCGCGGACGCGCCGTAAACAATGCATTGTCTATGGGGCCGGGAGCGGCGCCCCCGCCGCGCTCCGGCCCCGCCCCCGTCCCGGCCCTTATTCACGGCGGATTTGTGCGCTCAATACGCCGCACAAATCCGGCGGGAATAAGCCATGTGAACACGGCCTAAATCCTTATATTTACAGCTCTTGTAAGCGTTATATATACAGAGTAGCACGAAGCCTCCAAGCTTCCTGCTCTCGGTGCTGGGCTCAGTAATTTGAGATGCTGCAGGGTCTTCTCAGATTCAGATCAGCTCTGCACTGACTTCAAGTGGTGTATTTTCTCTGTAACCATAACTAAAATATCAGCCAGTTACAGGGTTTACTGGCTACTACTGGCCTGCAGTGAGGAGCTTCTGAGAACACCAAGTCTGTAGATATAGTGACCAGTGCTGGCAGCCTATCAAGAGAGAACAAACAGGTCTGTAGCTATAGCGACCTGAGGAGCTGATGCAGCCCATACAAGAGAGGTCATCTAGGAATAGGTAGGACACAGTTAATGGACACATATTGCAAAGTGACTTGTTTCTGCAAGATCTTTAACATAAATAAACAATTCTTGTAGTGAGACAACCCCTTTAAGGTCTTTTTCTGACCTTGTAGAGGGCACAATATGTAAGATAAAATAATAAAAAATATAGCATACAAAAAGTATAAATTGGCTTACCCATATAGTGATGCATACATTAGTCCCTGCACCTTCTGTAATCTTCTCTGTCGGCCGACAGGTATAACAGCAACACTTGTAAATAATTCAGTGAGGTTTTGAGTGTAAAATCTCTGTTTATTGTATAGGAATTTCAGAAGTAAAACATGTTCACAGACAACCGCTACATGTTTCAGACCACATGGATATTTGTTCTGTGACACTCGGCCTCATTAAAAACAAATAAGGTCCAATTATGATACAAAATTTGAATCACTGAGTAAATAAATGGTTAAGCACTAAATAAAAATGGGTACACCCATTAACTCCTTAAGGACACTAAATGCAAACCTTCATCCTAGTGTCCGATTTTGTAGCGGGATTGCGCCGTGATCCCGCTGCACAGCCGGCAGGTGACAGCTGGTAACTGCAGCAAACACTCACAGATTACAGCACAGGATGAAGCATCCTGTGCTGTTTAACTATTTACACATCGCAGCAATCGCCGAGGCAGCGACATCTAAGTGAATGAGAAACAGTGCTGCGCACCGTTCCTCATTCCAATCAAGGCCCCAGTGGTGAGATCCCCAGGCATGAAGTAGTGAAAGCGCCATCTTTGTACACCCTAATGCCTTGTCTATACAATGCATTAGGTTGTGTAAATGATCATGTCTCCCTAGTGGTCAAGCACCCTTAATTTTGAAGTAGAACAATAAATAAAAATGTTTAGGTATAAAAAAAAGATATGTGTATTAAAAGCTCAAATCACCCCCTTTTGCCATTTTACAAATAAAAAAATAAAATAATAAAAAAGTTCCACATAATTGGTATTGCCACATCTGAAAAAGTCTGATCTATTAAAATATAACAACTGAACACCGTAGAAGAAAAAAAATCCAAGCACCAAAATTGCAGTTTTTGGTCATTTTACGACCCCTAGGGATTGGAATAAAAATTATCAAAAAAGTTGCATGTATTCCAAACTGGTACCAATAAAAAGTACACTTCAGGCCATAAAAAATGCACCATTACTCAAGTTTCTAGGTGTTGGTACAAAAAAGTTATTAGTCGCAGAAAATGGTGCCACGGTGCAAATTTCAAAATTAGAAAATGTTTGAATTTTTTTTACAGTATCAAAGCATAAAGAAAACCCTTCAAGTTTGGTGTTGCCAGAATTGTATCACCCTGTAGAATACTGATGATACATCATTTATAGAGAAAAGTGAACTCCTTAACAAAAAATAAACAAAAACATAACACAAGCACAAGCACTTTTCACATTTTGACTCACTTAGAATTTTTTGCTGTTTCCTAGTATATTCTATGGTACAGTGAATGATACGAATAAAAAGTACATCTTGTCCCGCAAAATAAAAGCCATCATTTGTATGGGTAAGTGGTGAAATAAAAAAGGTTATGGCTCTTGGAAGGCGAGGAGGAAAAAACAAACATGTTAGCCAAAAAAAACCACAAGATCCTTAAGGGGTTAAACTCTAGCCAAAGTTGTGTGTATCTCAAAGTCATAGCTATAAGCAATAGCCCAGTAAGGGCTTTGTTCACATGGCATTTTTACTCCGCGTTACATCCGCCTTTTAGATCCGTCTCTGGAACCAACAGGATGGACCCAGAGATGGATCTAAACAATTAGCAGTGAGATTATCACTGCGGGCTATGAGGAACACGGAGCGGCGTTTACATGAGAGATCGCCGCTGCGTGTTTCCCTCCTGCCTGTCGGCTCCGTCTTTGAAAGAAATGACATGCAATTCTTTCAAAGACGGAGCCGACAGGCAGGAGGGAAACACACAGCGGCGATCTCTCATGTGAACGCCGCTGTGTGTTCCTCATAGCCCGCAGTGATAATCTCACTGCTAACTATTAGATGCGTCTCTGGGTCCGACCTGTCGGTCCCAGAGATGGATTTAAAAAGCGGAGGTAACACGGAGTTAAAACGCTGTGTGAACAAGCCCTAAGATATATAATGTCAATACAAATATAACATACCTCTCACATACTATTTAGTAAACATTGCATGGAAAGTAAGGGGTAGGAAACAAAAATATTTTCCTGCCAAAACTTGGTGGAAAGTGTGTAAGGCTTCATCTACACAGTAAATGTCAAAATGGTGTCCAAAATCCGACAACATTTTGACATGTGCTGGACCGTGGTTTTTGGCATGGTTTTGCGCAAAAGCTGCGGTTGGTTTTCGGATTATCCGCCGGCCCCGTATAATTGAATGTATGGGAATCCAACGCCAAACGGGCAGAATCTTGCAGAATATAACATTTTGCATATGTAGTGTACAGGAGTGTACATTCCTAATTCTGTTGATAGTGTCTACTATGGAGGCCACTGTTTGTTATGTACATTATGACTGTTGTGTCAGTATAAGGCTAAGCTTTGATGCCGATCTATGACATAAAGGGTTAATATGCTGTGTAAGCCTGAAGCAGACTGGTGGTTACTTAGGCAACTAGGGTGTGGCGAGGGGTTATAAATAAAGGTACCCAGGTGGGAGGAGTTCAGTTAGGCAGGCAGTTAAGTTGTTAGGCAGGCAGTGAGTTACAGAGCACTGCCAAATCAAAATAGTACATTGGGTTTGTCAAACAAAAATCACAGCACAAAAAAGAAACCCAAATAAAATATAACCTTTAATAAATATACTCTAAAATTAATCCTAATACCCCACAATAACACGACCTAAGAACATGAGAGGGTATATACTGAGGCAAAGGAAATTACCCCTTTAAGACCTATCCCAAAGGGTCTAGGCCCAATAGTTACAACCTGAAAAAGTCCCTGAAAAAGTCCCTAAACAGTGACTAATAAAGCGGGGACATCGCCCCAAAAAGGGCGGCCCCACAATCTATCCCTCTCAAAATACCCTTTACTAAATACCCACAATAGGGCAAGTAAGCACAAATTGCCCCAAATTAGGGCTAGAACACAATAGAGCCAAACCACCATGAAGTGGAAATAAAACCACGTCAAAATGAAACCCGACGCGTTTCCCCCTTTTTTGATATATAAGGGTTCCTCAGGGGACAAGAAACAAACAGCATAATAGCTACATAGGTCCAAAGAATATTAACATTAAAGACACCTAGGAACAAGATAACATAGATTGATATAACCTGATGCCTCCTCTGATGGTCCGGCTCCCAGAGATGATAAGGGCACTTCAAGGTGGTTTGGTTCTATTGTGTTCTAGCCCTGATTTGGGGTAATTTGTGCTTATTTACCCTATTTTTGGCATTTAGTAAAGGGTATTTTTGAGAGGGAGAGATTTTGGGGCCGCCTTTATTGGGGCAATGTCCCCACTTTATTAGTCATTGTTTAAGGACTTTTTCAGGTTGTAATTATTGGGCCTAGACCCTTTGGGATAGGTCTTAAAGGGGTAATTTCCTTTGCTTCAGTATATACCCTCTCATATTTTCTTAGGTCGTGTTATTGTGTGGTATTAGGATCAATTTTAGAGGATATTTATTAAAGGTTATATTTTATTTGGGTTTCTTCTTTTTTGTGCTGTGATTTTTTTTTTTTTTTTTAAGGTAGTGAGTTACACCTAGAAAGCTGGAAGACCTGCCACCTCTGTTCCAGGCTTTACAGAGGGACTATAAAATTTTTTCCGGAAGAAGTGTCTTGGGATGTAACATCTAGCCTGGAGTAAAGGACTGTTTGTGTTATCACCACCTTGCCTCCTGTCTATTATTCTGCTGACAACATCAAGGACACCTCAACCACCATCTGGACAGGTAGGCGTATTTATAGAGTATGTCCCAGGGGAACATTGGAGGAACACCATCTACTCCTGAATAAGCAGACCCCCTATGCACTGTGACTGTGTCCAGGGAAAACAGCTTCAGATGAATTGATATACAGAAGATCATTTCTATTATTCATCCCCAAAGGGGCTCTAGTATTTAAATTTAAAGCTGCTTGGCATGTCACCAAATAAGCTCAATCCCCTCCTTTTTCTGGTGTCTTGAACCCTTCTATCCCAAAGAAGGTAAAATATTTTAAATCACCTATACACAGCAGGGATAATGAAAGGGGCTGGCCCCCTCTGCGCTTTAGAAGAATGCGCTGATCAGCGCATTCTTCTAAACACAGGGCGTCTTGTGGCGTGCATAGGTACACTCCACAAGACGCCATGTGAACATACCCTACATGTCCTGCACCTCCCACCATGCCATGAATAGATTCATCAGGGATGGTATGAATGCTGCTCCCCATCTGTGCCCCTTTAATTCAAATATAGTATACTCTATTAAACATAAAGTAGTTTTGTTGTAATAAGAACAAAATAGACATGAGGATAAATTGATGCATCCCAGGCATATAATAACTATACTTCATTAGGTGGTATTCCATTACTGCATTACTAGAATGGCTAGATTATGGGGTATCATTGAATATAATCCCATTTTGGACCAGGGAAAAACTGTAAGCATTTGTAAAACAGATTTACTGTCTTTTATATAGCCTGGGGTACGTAGTACTAAGGGTTGTAGATAGAAAACCACCAAACTGCTGACACTGTCTCCCAAATGATCCTATGCCCGTGATTATAGGTCTCAAACTATCTACCTTTTTCATTATTAGATTGGGGTAGTCTTTAAGGTCTGATAATGCCTAAAATTGTAGGTGGGTACGATTTCTCTTATGTGTTTTGCTATGCCCTTGATTGAGATTGGAATCATTCCATTTTTTTAATTCCTTTTCCACTTTGTTGAAAAAAGTCTAGAGCAGGTATTTTTTACTTTAGGGGATAGTATAAGGGATTGGGTTTTGTTTGATCTGATTACCTACTAAATCAGAAGTTTACCCTTCCACCCTTTAATCAGAAGCATGAGTTGGTCAGTGAACATTACATTTTTATACATATCACATCACATCAGCTTCTCGTTCTCTAAGGCTGGTGTGACTACCTACAGCTCCCTGGAAAAAATGGCGTTTAACAGTCATTAACCTGGCAAAATGATTGACATCCATGATGGTGGAAAACAAGTCAAAATTAGCAGTGGGTACAAAATTGAGTCCTTTGCTGAGCACCTCCATTTGTGCTTTACTGAGAACCGTAGGCTTTAAAACAAGTACATAATTATAGCAGTTATTTATATTTACTTCATTTTTGTAGTCGTAGTCTTCTCCATATGTACCCTGTTTCTGGTTCTGTCTCGTTTTTTGACTCCATGCTACCCATGCATTCCTGTGATCTTGTTTTTATTGTTAGGTGGAGGGATTATATTAATTTTTCCCATAATCTAGCCATTGTAGCTTTGGAATACCACCTAATGAAATATAGTGATTATAAGCCTGGTGTGCTACAATTTATTCCCACATACAATTTGTTCTTATTACAACACAACTACTTTGTGTCTAATAAAATATAATACATCCTAATTAAAGGGGCACCTATAAGGACCACATTCTCACCATCCCTAGCAAATCTGTTCAAGGCATCGTGGGAGGTACAAGCCATTTAAAGTTATAACAACCCCTTCAGGGACTGCATTCTGTGGTATGGGTGGTACATCGATGACATTTTGCTGGTGTGGGGTCATGATGTAGCATCCATACAGAAATTTGGGGATTATATCAATGCAAACACTTGTGATTTATGGTTTACCTGAGCATGGAATTCCCACACTATTCTCTTTCTGGATATTCTACTGACAGGGGACTCCATTAACCAGAATGTCATCACTTCACTCTACAGAAAGCCAGACTCAGGGAACACTCTTTTATGAGCAAATAGTTGCCATCCTAAACTTGTTATCCCCCTAGGGGAACAAACTAGAGCCAGAAAGGCCTGTATGAGAGACTCAGATTTTTTACAAGAAAAAAATGTAATGACTACAATACTAAGGCTAGGTGTACACAGCATAGGGCAAAAAACTTGTTGAAAACCAAAAGCTAAAAACTGCTTTGAGCGCCCAAAGCAGCTATGTTTCCCATTAATTTTTTGGTGGTTTTCAGTTTTTTGCCACCTTTTGGCACTTTTTGGGACTGTTTTTTGGACTGTTTTTGGGCAGTTTTTAATGTATGCAAAATCCATATACCTTGTTAAACACCAAGGCAGTTTTTCAGCAGAATCATCCAAACACTCCGCCAAAAACCACTGAAAAACCATTCAGCGGTTTACATCAAACAACTTCAATAGTAAATTTTCTGCACCGCTCTATCGTTTTTTGCAACATGTTACAAAAAACGACAAGCAGCAAAAACGAGCAGAAAAAAACATTTTGTAGAGACCACGGAACGTTTTTACTATTAAAGTCTATGGGACCTCTTATCAGTAATTTTTTCAGCGGTTTTAGAAAACGAAAAACGCAGAAAAAAGGACCATTTTTGTATACTGTGTAGACATAGACAAAGGGAAAGGGGTTACCCTCTGTGGACCTTTAAACAAGCTCAGAATATGATCTATAACAAGACACAATCGTAATTTTTAAAGGATGAATCACTCCCCAAGGCACTAAAAATAAAAAAGAACAAAAGGAACATTTCCTACAACCTATACAATACAAACCATGCAGTTTATGCCATATACTGCACATATTGCTCACAATTCTACATAGGTTGTACCATACAAAAAATTAAAACGAGGATAGCTGAACACCTATCATGTAGTAATAATAATAATAATCTTTATTTCTATAGCACCAACATATTCCGCAGCACTTTACAAATTCAAGGGTAAACATACAGTCATTACACATTAAAAGTACTTACAAATGAGACACAAGGTGTGAGGGCCCTGCTCGTGAGAGCTTACAATCTATTAGGGTGTATGGGTGAAACATACGGTAAGAAGTGCCACGTTTACAATGGTCCGGCCATGTTTCATAAATAGGGGGTGTTTACATGAAAAATGGATGAACCTGCCACCCAGACTGTACATCTATATACAGATAAGTGCCTGTGAGTGCCCAAGTGCAGGGAGTGACAGATGTGTGTGATAGCAGTTAGGGATCTTGGTGGGCCAGACCGAGAAGATGTATTTTCAGGGCCCTCTTAAAACTGTGAGGGTTGTGAATGTGCCTGATCGCCCGCGGTAGCATATTCCAGAGAATTGGTGCCGCACGTGTGAAATCTTGTAGGCGGGCATGGGAGGTTCGGAAGATTGAGGAATGTAGTCTGATATCATCAGCAGAGCGGAGAGCACGGATAGGGCGGTAGACAGAGACTAGGGAGGAGATGTAGGGAGGAGCAGCCCTGTAGAGAGCCTTATGGGTGAGAGTGCTGAGTTTATACTGTATCCTGTACTGGATGGGCAACCAGTGCAGTGACTGACACAGGGTAGAGGCATCAGTATAGCGGCTGGAGAGAAAGACAAGCCTGCTGCTGCATTCTGGACAGATTGGAGAGGTGAGAGTTTGCAGAGAGGGAGAACGATAAGCAGGGAGTTGCAGTAGTCGAGACGAAAAAGAATAAGAGCAGTAATGAGAGTTTGAGTCGTTTCCACAGTGAGAAATGGACGGATTTTGGAGATGTTCTTGAGGTGCAGGTGACAGGAGCGGGCAAGGGATTGGATATATGGGAAGAAGGTCAGATCAGAATCCAATAAAACCCCTAGACAGCGGGCCTGCTGCCTAGGAGAAATGGTGGTACCACATACAGAAACAGAAATAGCAGGGGGGTTGGTTAGTAGATGGCGGAAAGACAAGAAGTTCAGTCTTAGTGAGGTTTAGTTTCAGATGGAGAGAGGACATGATGTCAGAGACAGCGGACAGACAGTCACTGGTGTTTTGTAGCAAGGCTGGAGTGATGTCACGGGAGGAGGTGTATAATTGGGTGTCATCCGCATAGAGATGGTACTGGAAGCCAAATCTACTGATAGTTTGTCCAATGGGGGCTGTGTACAATGAAAAGAGGAGAGGACCTAGAACTGATCCCTGAGGAACCCCAACAGCAAGAGGAAGAGGAGAGGAGGTCGAACCAGAAAACGAGACACTGAAGGAGCGGTCAGAGAGGTAGGACGAGAACCAAGCGAGAGCGGTGTCCTGGAGGCCAATGGTGCTGAGCATGCTGAGGAGAAGTTGGTGATCCACAGTGTCAAATGCTGCAGAGAGATCCAAGAGAAGCAACAATGAGTAGTTACCCTGAGATTTTGCTGTTAGGAGGTCATTTGAGACTTTAACTAAGGCAGTTTCCGTGGAGTGTAGGGTGCGGAAACCTGATTGCAGCGGGTCAAGAAGAGAGTTAGCAGAGAGATAGCGGATTAGGCGAGAGTAGACCAAGCGTTCCAGGAGTTTAGAGATGAAGGGCAGGTTAGAGACTGGTCGGTAGTTATCAGCACAGGACGGGTCCAGAGAGGGCTTTTTAGTAAAGGGGTTATGATGGCGTGTTGTAGTAAAAACAAACAGACAAATCTGGAAATGTAAGACATTTTGTGAATGAGCATAAAGGTGATTTAAAATCACTTTCTTTCCATGCAATGTTTACCAAATGCTATTATGTGAGAGGTATGTTATATTTTTATTGACATTATATATCTTAATTGGGCTATTGCTTGCAGCTATGACTTTGAGATATAGACAACTTTGGCTATTTCGGAGTTTAAAGTTGTTGTCTTAGCCTAAAACTCCTGAAATCCTGCCATCTGGCGATGTGAGCACCTTGTAGGTATGCATAGAGCCCAGCCCTGAATGTATGGCTTCTTTTGGCCCAACAGAGAGGCATTTGAATAGAGAGCTTCTTGATAAGTCTGCCTTGACGTGGTAGGTGTCCATAGGCAATTTGATCAAACTGCGTACTAAACGTCTTTATTTTTTGCATACATAAAGCATTGTATTAATGCATTTCAAATGTTCAACTAGTGCAATGACTGTATAGTTTTAGTGCTGGTTATGTGCTGCTGTATTTGGTATTTAAAAATTTACTTTTTACAGTCACAACAGTGTGCACCAGCGTCTATACAAATGGTGATGCAGGCTAACTCTGCTTTTTTCATGGATTGAATATTTCTATTAGTTTAGTTTCTGTCATATGTCACCTGTGCAAAGGCATTCTCTAAAGAATACTTCTGCACACTCATAAGGAATCTGACAGAAAAAAAATCTGTATGCCTCTGTATCAGATCAAAAGCATCTTGAGGTATAATAAAGGGTCCCTGCACTTCTTAGCCAGTCCTGATAAGGGTCCATAATACTGCTGTGTGTCAGAGCCATAATAGCCAATGGGGAAACAGTACTACAGCCAAAGGCTCAAATATTAGGCCCCAATGAACATGATAGATTTTTCCACGGGAACATCCATTGCAGATGTGTTTGCAGAAATCCAAGGCATTAACCTCATGCATTTTCCCTCCGTATGTGTTGGATTGCACTTTGGTTTAGAATGCAAATTAGCCTGATTCAATCATGCTAATCCCTGTCTTGACTGCACAATGTGGTTTCCGAGCAGAATCAAACCTCATCAATATGTAACTTGTCAATTATGTTTTTTCAGCTTGTGGATTTACAATGTCCCCATATCAGAACAATCAGCTGAATAGTGATACTGGGATTAGAATTGCAGTATTCACATGGATTTCATCATGGAACTGACTAGAACATATACTCCTCATGGAACTCACTAGGACATATACTCCTCATGGAACTCACTAGGACATATATGAAAATCTGTAGTTCGTACAGGGCCTTCGATTTACTTTTAGATGTTGATAAACAACATCTTGAGTTGGCAGATAGTCGATTTGAAACCTCCTTGGTTGGTTGTCTTCCTAAAGAAAATGTTATAATTACAGAAAAAAAAGATGTCTGGTAAATATAGGTGTGTAGCTGTACAGAGTATAGAAGAAATAGCTTGACATTGATGTTTGATGAGTCTCAGAGGCTTCTGTGCTCTGTACATATAGAAACAGCAAAGTTTAGGTTGACTGTGATATCACAGAATTTCATATTATCTGTTGATATCTCAAAACAAAAGCCATTGACAAGCAATGAAAAATTTGAAATAACATTCTGTGCCATGTCATCGTAGTACATTATCTGTGATACATTTGGAATATGTTAGGTTGGGAGCCCTGTTACAGATCTTACATTGAGATTCAGGACCAAAATCCGCTTCTGCTTTGTAAAATGTTTACATGTCTTCATGACAGTAGAGAGCGTGCACCACCTATAAACTCCCCCCCCCCCCCTTTTCTAAGCCAAAAATTCTCAACATTGCATAAATTAAATGGAATTTGTTAAAAACATACATTACACATTGATTTATATTTTTATTCTCTCTTGACCTTTATGTAATATGAATAGTTTCTTAAGCAAATCTCCCAGTCTGTTAATGTGCATTGCCATTGCTGGGTCTCACCAACGCATGTTGTATTTCATAGTAACAGCACATACTAAACAGTCATAAAATCAGATAGCCCTCCTAAGGCTCTGAGTTACAATTTCTTCTGTCTGTTCTCTTTTTCCCCCTGTTTTCGCCAGGTTTGTCTTTGGCGCGGTGAGATTCTGCAGCTTTCTTCTTCCTAATGGTTGTGTTGTCATGGGACGGCAGGGTGGGTTATTTTTTACACTGAACTTTATATTAAATATTATGCAGCAATGGGAGCTGTCATGCTCTCCTGCCAATGAAAAAAGTCCAGCAAAGTGAATAGAGAAGAGGATGAGTAATTAATCACAATTCCAGTTCACTGAGGCCAAACAATATGTACTTTAGAACCAGTGCGTTTGGTTACATATCTTGAAGTCATTATGAGGTGTCAGATGAGTCCACACAGTACACCGCAAGGCAATAAAGGGAATAATAATAAGACGCTGCAGAACTTAGAGCTGACAGCAGTTGTTCAGTGATTCAGTGTCTTCTCTGTTTTTTATTCTATCTATGCACAAAAATGTATCAGCAGCATTCTACAAATGCTAAGAGACAGACAAACAAGGAATATATGAACTATTTCAAAATGTATTACTGCTTCATTGGAAAGTGCCCATTTTTAATCAAAACTATGCGGGCCCATCCACCAATGACAAGATGATTGACTGCCAACAAACAGACTGAAACCAATTTGCATTTAAAATCTTGCTGCTTTTTACTAGCGTACGGAACATCAATGAAGGCTACATGCCCTTATATTCCAAATCATCGCTTTACATACAATATGCAGTCAGTACTTAGCTGTAGTAGTTTCGTGGTACAATCACAGAATTTTCAACATTTCACTTGTCAGTGGTATGCAATCTCTTCCGAGCTGACTGATGTGGAGCCAAACACTCCATGTTGCACACAGCTGCAACGTTTCGGAAATCACTTTCCTTCTTCAGGCATGCGTAGTCAGAGTCACACTCCCTGATATGTGATCACATTAAGCAGACAGATGAGTATTAACCCTATGTTTCCTAACTAACCAAATATACCACTAGTGCATGTACCTATGTTTCCCATCCACTTTCAGGAATTAGCATACCCTTTACAGGATACTATAGCTGTATGACTAGTAACGTCATTTATTATATAAAATGTCCTTGCGGCAAAGGGTATGTAGGGCAAACGAGTCGCTCTGTCAGAGTGAGAATTAGCGAACATAAATCAACAATAAGAAATTACAAACATATGGAGCAAAAAGAACAAAAAGAACAAGCATATGGGGAGACAGCGCTAGCCAAACATTTCTTCGAGTCAAAACACACAGCAAGCGATTTACGCTGGTGTGTGTTAGAAGAGATACCTGTGCAGGATGCCAATCGTAACAAATCCAGACTGCTTCAACGTGAAGCATTTTGGATTAGTAAACTTCAAACAAAGATCCCAAAAGGTTTAAATGAGATGTTTAGTCTCAGATGTTTTTTATAGTAGTATAGTATATTTAGATGTTTATAGTTGGTAGGGTTAGATTAGATACGATAGTATTTTTATAAAAATGTAGGA
This sequence comes from Phyllomedusa bahiana, assembly GCA_025379985.1. Taxonomy (NCBI): domain Eukaryota; kingdom Metazoa; phylum Chordata; class Amphibia; order Anura; family Hylidae; genus Phyllomedusa; species Phyllomedusa bahiana. Next base: position 21,449 of record JAODAL010017302.1, read on the forward strand.
ATAGTATAATTAGACATATAGGTTAAATGTATGCACTAGTGGTATATTTGGTTAGTTAGGAAACATAGGGTTAATACTCATCTGTCTGCTTAATGTGATCACATATCAGTGAGTGTGACTCTGACTACGCATGCCTGAAGAAGGAAAGTGATTCCGAAACGTTGCAGCTGTGTGCAACATGGAGTGTTTGGCTCCACATCAGTCAGCTCGGAAGAGATTGCATACCACTGACAAGTGAAATGTTGAAAATTCTGTGATTGTACTACGAAACTACTACAGCTAAGTACTGACTGCATATTGTATGTAAAGCGATGATTTGGAATATAAGGGCATGTAGCCTTCATTGATGTTCCGTACGCTAGTAAAAAGCAGCAAGATTTTAAATGCAAATTGGTTTCAGTCTGTTTGTTGCCAGTCAATTGTATTACAAGGAGAAGAGAAAACTCCGGTGCATGACTGAATAAAGGGTCAGTACTAATATAAAAAGAGATATAAAATATAGACAGCACCTTAAATGTATTGAAAATGACAAGATGATCACAGTTCTGATGGGGATCTACAAATTATATATTATAGCACTCTCACCTCGCTTGGTGAGCTTCCAGGCCTCCATACTTATAGGGAATGAAGTTCTCAGCTACACTCTTCTCTGATTAAAAACAGTCTGTGTGAATGGCGAGGCCACTCCCCCATGCAAACAATCCAAAAATAAAAATTGATCAGTACATCCAAAACAATTTTAAAGAAAATTCTAAGTCCACGCTGGCGTGGCAGCAAATAATGCAAACACAACAATGTATCAATGTGTCACCAAAGATCCTGACTTTGGTGAAGTGAAAGCCAGTTATTTCCTGTGTCAGCGGCAATAGGCCACAGTCACATGTTTAAAATTAAGTATGTCTGCACTGCAGCTAGTCGGGGTTGATCTTTCACTGGAGCATTTAAAGAGCTGGGTGGGATGGCTGCTCCCACATTCATGTTCAGACCAGAGCTTGGGAGGCCTATGCCTGGAGGTCAGGTGAGATGGGTGGTTCCCCAATCTTACTGAAGGTTGCCATGGAGTAAGATCCTTTGGTGAGTGCTGAAAGCGAGGTATCTTTCCAGGAGCTTTGCTGTGCCCTACAGTTAGCAGGAGGGGTGAGAGCCCTCTGTGGGCAATAGGAACTGTGTGTCTACTGTTTCTGCTGGAGACTGTGGTGGGACACCTGACTGCTAAATATGGGTGACTTATATTAACATTTGGCTCTGCTACCAGTAAGAAAAGTCCTGCACAGTTTTTCTGTTTGTAGCATTGTGACAAATTGCCCATAAACAATAAATAGCCACACTATTGGCATGCCATCACTAGGGACTACTATGGCTATTACGCTAGGCATCAAACATTCCATACATTGTCAGTCTGCCAAAATACTTACTGTTCATTTGCCAAGGAAGATTTGAGGTAAGAAGCATTCATGATGGCAGTAGATTTAAATACAAAGAAAAACAGATGCATTGGGACAAGTATTGATAGAACTGCATGTTAACCTCATAAAAAAACGTCAGTGATGGGTAATTCTTCACTTGGTGGGTCATCTGTAGCTAATGCTAATAATGTAAAGTCATGTATGCATTGTTTATTACATATTACACATTTTCGCTGTTGGATTGGCATTAAATAGATTATTCAGTTTTATAAAAATCCTCAGGATAGGTCATCCGTATTGAATCAGCAGGGTTATGATTCCCAACATCTGCAATGATCAGCTGATTACAGCCATGTTCACATGGCTTAATTGCGGGACGTAATTACACCCCGCAATTACGCCGTGTGGATGGGGGCGGCGCGTATTCGCCGCTAGTAAATGACATGTCACTTATCTCCCCCCACGGCGGATTGGCCGAGTGGGTAGAGGAGACGTAATCCATAGTTTTCTATATATATAATGCAAGAGTAATAAAAGTAAAAACTTTTTATTGAAACAACATATCCTTAAAATATGTAACTTATTGTGCAAACAAGTTTGCTACTTGCGTTTGTTCACAGTCCGTAGCAAGCAGTCCGTCCTTTCATAGATACATGGATGCATGAACTCCAAAGGCGTATATTCTCATCCAAACGCCAAGTAGTGGAGCATGTAGACAGACAGGCGGAGCCGATAGAGGCGTGTGACGTTTGGGACTAGCCTTGCCCCTTCCTCAAACACGTAATTACTCTGTCATCACTTCCTTTTATATACAATGAAACATTACACATAACCAAGTTAGCACATCTTGTTACATTGCGGCTATTTAAAAACACAAACAATCAATTATTCAGTGAAACACTCGCAAGTTTAAATTCTCATTCATGCCGGCTGGGGCAAGTGTGTTGAGCCTAAATATCCAGAAGGCCTCCCTTTGAAGCAGCCGTATCTCTAAACTCTCTGCAGACTTTGTAGTTACCTCTTCTAATCTACACCCTCTAAGCTCTGTTACTGCATGATTATATTCTTGGAAATGCTTGGCGACCGTAGTTTCGCCAAACTTTCTTTAATCACTATTATCACCTGTATTCTGAGTACGCATGTTTCGTATAGTAGACCGGTGCTCTGTGATTCTGATTTTAATCTGCCGGGATGTCTGTCCCACATATCCTTTGCCGCAAGGGCACTTTAAGAGGTTAATTACCCCTCTAGAATTACATGTATAAAAACCTTTTAGTTGGATTTTAAATCCCTGTGTTGGGTGCAATATATAAGGTCCTCTAATAATAGAATTGCAATTACAGCAACCTAAACATGGAAAGGTTCCTTTATGTTTTGTACTCAACACATTCTGTTGCCTATCAATGGTTCCCCTTAATTGAGATGAAACGATTGTACTTCCTACAGTGTGACCTTTTTTATAGATGAATTGTGGCATATTTTCAAACAGTTTGCCATATTTTGTATCCCTGGCTAACAGATACCAGTATTTCTTGATGGTATTTTTAATAAGCTTACTATGTGTATCAAAAGTACTGAGGTAAGTAAGACATTCATCCTGTTCTTTTTTCTTTTTGTTGGAAAGCAGGCTATCCCTATCCAGTTGCCTAACCTCTATCGCTATTCTCTCTAGTTCTTTTTTACTATATCCTCTGGCAACAAATTTGTCAATAAGCAATCTTTCTTGCTTACGATAAAGCATTTCATCTGAGCAAATTCTTTTAGCTCTAATAAGCTGTCCTTTTGGTATCCCTAGAAATAACTGTGGGGCATGCTGACTTGTTCTATACAGAATATTGTTTCTATCTATAGATTTTTTATACAACGTGGTTTCAATGCCCTGTGTACCTCTTCTAACCTCCACATCTAGATAGTGGATGACGTCTCTGTCCGTGGTGGCAGTGAACTGGATGAGAGGGTGTGCCTCCTTCAAACCTGCAACGAAGTCTAAAAAACTCACCCTCAGTGCCATTCCATAGGACAAAGACGTCATCCACATATATTAGCCAGGTATTAACCTGTTTGAATTTTTCACTTGAAAACACATATTTTTCTTCGTATGCTATCATAAACAGATTGGCCATACCAAGTGCTGCTGGGGATCCCATAGAGACCCCCTGCAATTGTAAGAAAATTTCCTCCCCAAACTTGAAATAATTTCTAGTTAGTATGAGATCTAGCAGTGTCATTATACACTGCAAATTACTTGCTGAAATACGTGCCCAAATAAGCCGTGTGAACATAGCCTAAAGAGGGCCCCAGGGCTCATACGAGCTCTGCAGCCTTTTCAATATGCACATTGGTCTCAGCACTGTTCTTATTTTCAGACCTCATAGCTTTAGGATCAGGGATACAAGGTAATGTACAGTAATACCATTGTATTCAAGTTAACGCAGAGCCTACTAAGTGAACAGCAATGACAAATATGACCAGTGCTACGGTAAGACCCATGCAATGCTTACAAAAACACCATGGTCCTTTAAACAGATGATCGGTGTCAGTGTCAGAAGTTGGATGTCCATAAATCATCATTCATTTTATAAAGCTAGATAACCCCTTAAAAGGGAACCTGTGAGGTGGTTTATGATAGCCTGTCTGAGGGAAAGCTATGATAAAGGGAGAGAAGGAGAGCTTTGTGATCTATAGGTTAGTATGATTTGAATCAGGGAAACTAGTATAACAGAAAATCAAAGCACTGCGAACCCAGCCCATATACAGTGATTGACAGTTTGCTTGGTACACACAATTATGCAGGGAAAGCTGTCGATCACTCTATGTGGGCAGAGTCAGCAGAACTTCTACTGACTCTTAAAACAGTTCTCTCACTATAGACATTAATGGCACATGAATAGGAACTTCTGGGACCCACACTCATCGCAAAAACAAGCCCTGAAACTCTTTGTCAGTGGAAGTTCTGAGTACAGCTGAACGGCTCACTATAGTGAGCCAACTCCTCTAAGGCCTCTGGTCGGGATATGTTTTACTTTCTACTCAAAAAATCCTGCTCCAAATGAAGTAAACCTAAATATCACAGAGCTCAGCTTCTCTCCTTCTATCACATCCTTCTCACAGAACCAACTGACGGGTTCATTTTACACACTTGTTATTATGAATTCACTTTGAGTCGATTCTGCCATTTTTTAGTCATCATTGCAGACAAGAAGATTATAGAATGTATATTTTTGCAGGATATAAATCATTATTGCCATCAATGGAAATACGTTTTCAATTGTTGCTGAAACATTATTACTAATCTATAGAGATGGGCGAATTTCTCAAAAATTAGAGTTCGCCGACTTCGCCAAATTTTCCGACAAAATCCGTTTCAGTCCGAATTACTTTGGGACGAATCACGTTAAAAAAACAGCTATTTCCTGGCTGTAGAACATTGTGCCATGCTTAAATATGCAGAGGGAGCTTGGTTTGGTCTTCATACAATGCCGTGTTTTAGTATGACATGCACATGACTGCCGCCGCTATTAGCATCGCTTCACTCTAAAATTCCCTGGGCACTTACGGGGGCAAAACTGACCTAAAAACTGGAGCAGGAACGCAACCTGATAAAGTCATGGCAGCGCCAGCCAGAAAAAAACAAGCTGAGGACTAAGATCCTACCATAGCGTCAAAGAACACAGCAGTAGGCTACTGGAGACAGCACAGGTCTCAGCACAGTAAGGGGGACATCACAGCAGGGGTCACTCCATGAGGCCAGAACTTTAAACCGTCAGAAAATATGACAGAACCTGTTCTGTTAAACGCTGATACATGTAGAGGACCCCCGAATGAGTGGAGAGAGAGTCGGCAGTAATTTTGCGCTGACATCTCTGATCATTTTGCCCTTCCTTTCATCCGTCAGTGTCCGCTTTCAATCGGTCAATAATCCATCAGTATCGCTAAGGCCAAAAACAAACAAGAGTTGATCCAAAACAGAGATGACCAGTATAAGGGATATTTGCATGTCTTCTGTGTTCTGCATCCACTCCTGCTTTTGGCTAGACAATCATGATTCTTCCCATTCCTTCTGCCAGGTGAAAAGAAGGGGAAAACTAAACATAGTGGCAACGTCATAGAGTGGAGAGGGTGGAAACAGCATTAGGAAACCACAGGGTGTTCCACTGAGACAGCGGTCACTCGACAGCAGCATGAGTAGGCCACAGAGTGGCACAATGACAGAGTGAGGAGGTCACGGCAGCAGCCACAGCAGCAGCATGAGGTCAGACAGTGGCACAATGAAAAATTCTGGAGGTGACAAAAACAGGAGTAGGCCCACAGAGTGGCACAATGACAGGGAGTGGAGGTTAACGCAGGAGCAGCAGCATGAGGTCAGAGAGTGGCACAATGACACAGTGTAGCACAGCAGACATCACAGCAGCATAAGGTAGAAGTGTCCAAGACACAGTTGAGTCACAGCACACAGCAGCAGCAGCATGAGGTCAGAGAGTGGCACAATGACATAGTGTGGAGGTCACGGCACCAGCAACAGCAGCAGCAGCATGAGGTCATAGAATGGCACAATGACAGAGTGTGGAGGTCCCTGGTAAAGATGGTAGTAGGCAGATGGAGAAACTGGCAGCAGATGTGCGGCATCAGGCGGGAGGCGGCATCAGAACAGTGGCTGAGGCAGGTTGTTTGAATCCAGACTCATTTCTCAAAGTTTTGGTGATACGTCATGGCTGATGTAATCTGAGGCCTAAGGCATTGGTGTGTGGAAATCCTGGCCAATCCACGCCTGATTCATCTTGACAAAGGTCAATCGTTCCACATTTCCGGTGGGCAAGCAGGTTCTCCTTGGGGTAACGATGGACCCCGCCGCACTCTCCTACAGCTGCTCCTGCTCCTCCGTTTCTGTCACCTGGGTAGAAAAACCACTAATTTCACCAGACAATGCTTGTGCTCCAATGTCCTCCTCCTCCTCCTCCAGTTCAGTCCCCACCGGACTCATATGGCCGCGAGATGTAGTTGCCACGTCTCCAGTCCCCTGCCCAGACAGATTTTTCAGCAGCGCGGACACCATGTTCCTCCCATTGTCCGTCACTATGGTTCCGATTTGCAGTTGGCGCGGAGAAAGTCACACATTGATTTCTTGCTGCATGACGCGGAACAGTTCCTCCCCTGTGTGACTTCGCTCGCTGAGGTAAGCCAGGTGTAGAACTGCGTGACACCGCTGTGCCCTACACATGTGGTATGATGGAGCAGCACTTGTGGAGGCTGAGATAGTGGTGGTGGTGGTGGTGGAGGAGGAGGAGGCGGACATTGGCACAGGACAGCATGGAGGAGAAAGTGGTGTCTCCTGTCCAAGTTGCTTTTGTGGCTGGGCGGGAAGCACATTCACCCAGTGGGTCGTAAAGGACATGTACTGGCCCTGACCGTAGTTACTCATCCAAACGTCCGCTCTGCCATGCACCTTGGAACAAACCAATAAGCTCAAGGACTGGCCCACCTTCTGTTCTACATATTTGTGAAGGGCTGGTACTGCCTTTTTGGAAAAGAAATTATGGCTTGGAACTCTCCACCTCAGCTCGGCACAGGCCATTAGTTCTCTGAACGGTGCAGAGTCCACCATTTGGAAAGGGAGGGACTGCAGTCCCAACAACTTGGACAGGAGCCCAGTCAGCTTCTGCACCTTAGGATGGTTGGACGCATACCGTTGTCTCTTTGCAATCGCCTCGTTGAACGACTGCTGGCGCCATGATTAGCGAGGATCAGGAGTATCTGGACCGGGAGATGATGGCAAAGAGAAACAGCTCCCTTCTGCAGAGGTGGTGAAGCCTTGACTGGCTGCAATAGCATGCGTGCCACTGGGCGCTGCTGCTGCTGCGGCGGCAGGATGGACCACAACATCTGAGCCACGTTTCTCTCAGGCCACCGGATGGTGACAATGCATGTGGAGACGCAGGGCCATGGTGACAAGGTTAGCTCCCTGGCCATGCTTCACTATCTACCCACAGAGTCTACATTTACCCATATACGTCTCCTCTGGTGTCTTAGCGAAGAACTGCCACACAGCCGAGTAGCTGATTTTACCGCCTACACTCTGCACTGAGTAAATACTACCGCCACTGTCTCGCTGAGCCCCTGTGCCGCTACTTTCTTGGACCTGCGAAGCGGGTTTTCTACCCTGTGGCCGCTTGGCTCCCGACCTCGCACTGCTACTACCCTGCTGACTCACGGCCACACAACCCACTTGCTGGCTGCACTGCTGCCTGAGGCGCAAGCTGACACCCTCTTCTCCTGACGATGATGAAGCCCTTGCTTCACCCGGCTCCCAACTTTGGTCGGTTACATCATCATCGATTATTGTTTGATCTTCACTGCTGTCCTTCTCAACAGTTTTGGTATGCAGAGGCTGACCTCTTACAGCATCCCATGCCACTCTCCACATCTATACTTTGCTGCCTACTGCAAGAAGCAGGTAATATTGGCCCCATTTTTTCGCTGCCAAGTAGCTGCTGACTGTCCTCCTCAAATTGTTCATCCTCGCTGTATAGTGGTGCTGAGCCCAGACCACATAGTAGATCTCTGGCTGAGGGAACCAGATAGGACAGACGCGGGTTGAGGACAGGTGAGGGCCGCTGATCCGCTCCCAGGCCATGCCAACTAAGGGTTGTGTCTGACGTTCCCACCGACTTTTGGCTGGGGTTGTCAGATGTCATCTGGGAGGAAGTGAATGACCTAGTCAACCAATCAAGAACCCTTGGGTTGCTGGTCAACACACGGCCGCTAAATGACATCGGCAGTTCTGGCCTCACCGAGTCACCGAGTGACTCCTGCTGCGACATTCCCTCACTGTACTGTGACCTGTGCCTGCTCCAGGAATGGTTGTGCCACTGCCACTCACATGTGAAGAGCCTGCCTCCTCTCTGTCTGACATACTGTTTGTTCAAAAATGTACAGACTCTGTTTAATAAAGATATCTGTATATGATTAATACACCTCCTGTATTTGACTCCAAATGAACCCACTAACAGGCTTGGGTAACCCTTGGATATAAATTGTGCAAAAGAAATGAGCATCAAAACATTAACTGTTATGTGGCATGTTAAAACGCTGTGTATTTTACTCACAAACAAAGCAGAAACACACTTAATTAACCTTCGGATATAAATTATGCTACAGGAAAAATTTCTTCTTTGGCGCTGAAAAACACCGTTTCTTTTACTGACTACAAAAGCAGAAATACGCTTAATTAACCCTTCAATATAAATTATGCTACAGAAAAAATTTCTTCTTTGCCATTGAAAAACACCATTTCTTTTACTGACTACAAAAGCAGAAACAAGCTTAATTAACCTTTGAATATAAATTATGCTACAGGAAAATTTTCTTCTTTGGCGTTGAAAAACACAGTTTCTTTTACTGACTACAATAGCACAAACATGCTTAATTAACCCTTGGATATAAATTGCGCAAAAGAAATGAGCAACAAAAATTAACTGGTATGTGGCTTGTAAAAACGCTGTTTCATTTACTGAATACAGCAGCAAAAACAGTCTTAGATAACCATTGGATATTCAATGTGCTCCAGAACTGAGCAGATAGCATTAAAATGTATATGCAGCTGAATTGGACGCACACTGGACTTCAATTCCAATAACCCACAAAATCAAAATGAGAACATAAGAGAAGCAGTCTCTGAGAAAAGCTGTGACACCTCCCGAAAATCGCTGTATAAAAGTTATTTCTTTTGTGTGAGATCTCAGCTACTGGAGCTGCAGCAGCTACAACACGGCACAGAGAGAGGAGTGTGAGCTGCCAGTGTTGCGTCCGGACTTATATAGTGCAGTAACGTCACAGAATCTAGCCGGTCTCTGATTGGCTTCATCTCTGCACATGTCATTGAGGATGTTCCTTTCTTCCTCCCATAGTTCTGTGCCCCATGTAACGCCATGTTTTCGCCGCCATTTTATCAATTAAAAATATGCTTCGTTCCCACAAATCACTTCAAACTTCGACTTCATTCAGAATTGACGTTTTCCTGAAATTCTAAATGAATTCCACTTCGTTAGAATCAATTCACCCATCTCTACTAATCTATTTCTTCTTTAATCTAATTTGAAGTTTACCTATGTATATCTTAGTCATGAGGATTTTGAAACGTTAAGCCTTTTTATAGGTACATACATAAAATGCAGCTTGATTTAGTATTAATTATACTAATGATTGCATCCAGTTGCCTTCACATAGAAGACATTTTTGATAGAGTAGTGACATTCTGTATAGATCACTGTGCTATATACTGTAGTAGTTAAATAGCCAAAGGTTCACCTATTATTTTTGAGCTTCGAAAATGGAGAAGTGTTTTAAATCTTGAACCATCTTAGTAGAGGTGACCTTTAAAGCAATCTGAGTAGCAAGGGGTTTCAAGGACATTGCTGAAACATAGTAAAGCCTTGACAGCTCATCAGTCATGACATGAATTCCCCCATATTATTGATGATACATCCATGTAGGTGAAGTCAGCCTTCTCCATGGGGAGAAGAACAAAGTGTCCATAACAGAGTCCATTGACCTCTAGCAGAAGCAGTATGGCACAGTGATGGAGTAATATTATTTATGAACTCAGCTGAAATAAACAATTTTCTCAAAGTCCAATACAAAAGATTTTATTGGCCATGAAACAGTAGTCATCTTAATTTGGTTTGCAGGAACCATTAAAGCATATGAACTAATTTTAAATATGTCTTTTTTCATACTAAACTTAAACATTCTTCTGAAACTTACTGCATGCAACTATTTTCCAAAATATCTGTGGAAGCATAGTTTCTAGGAACAATTAAGTCTAACCATGTGAATCTATTAAGTATCACAATAGTAATGCAGAACACATACTGGTTAAGCCATAACGACAATTTTTAATTACAAACTAGATATACTGGATAGATCCACCAGCCCATCTAGAATATCAATCGTGCTTGCAAGGGTATGTTCACACGGCATATTTGCAGGCTGTATTTCAGGGTGTTACTGCACTGCAATATACCCAAAGTTTAGCCTGCAAATATGGTAAAATCATAGCACTCAAGGAGTGCTATGATTTTCAGACGTATTCCCCAGCGCATACTGAATGTTGGTAGAAGGAAGTGATATGTCGCTACTTTCTGCCGCTTAAGCAAAAGTGGATGAGGGCCAGGCTGGAGCGCTTTACAAGTACGCATAAGTTCTGGTACATACGTTGTTAGATCTTGGTAGTGTTTTTACTATGATAATTAAACTTTGTAGCCACTTGGATGTATCATTCATAAATTCAGAGATTATCTTATGTTTAGTTTTATTTTGATTTTTGTTATTTATTCTATGAAAGGAATGTTATTTTCTCATTGAAGTACATATCTTTTGTTTCCTGACTTAAAGGGGTTTTACATTTCATGTTGGTTTGTCCTGCTTCAGCTTTCAGTGTGTTCAAAAGGGGGCGAGTACAATTTGGTGTAACCGCATATCATGTGACCCCGCAGGGTGGACATCAACTTGCCTTTGCCGGCTGTGTGCTCACGCTAGTCAAACAAAGCTCTGTTTATGTAAAAAGCTGTAAGCAGCTAAAATATAGTTGAGTGTTTAGCATTTGTGCCTTTTAGCATAAGGGTCTTAGGTTCAAATCCCTGCAGGAACCAAACATGGATTGAACACTCGATCATTAGTGAGTGTGTGTGATTACTAAGCAGGGAAGAGACTATAACTAAATGAGAGGAGAGATAATGTCTAAGCATGTGCAACAAGGACTGAGCAGCTCTTGTCACTGGTTTTATCCCTTGGAAACAAGCTGTACAATATGGATCACTAAGATAGCAGCTAAAACAAAAATTATACAGAATAATGATGCATGGTGAAAATGTATATTATTTAATTTGCAAGCTTTCCACATCAATTTTTCTTAATGGTAAAACTGCTTTAAAGTTATCATAAGTGCTGGACTGTACCTATACTGACCAAAGATCAAATGTAATAGAAATATAGTTACCCTTCATTTATGTGTAAATGAAAAGTACCTGCAACAAAAATGATCTTTTCTATCAGTTTCTTTACAATAGCAAGAAACTGAAATTTTTACTTTAAGAAGTCTACATATCTTAGTAATGCCCATGCCCCAACTGGCAATCTGCCCTACCTGACAGATTCCTGGTGTGTCCTCAGGACGCACATGCAGTTGAAAACTATGGTGAAGCATAGAGCTCTCCTGGGAGCCAGAGGCAGCAGAACCTACAGCCTAAATGAGTAAGCTGTATATAATATTTTATGCCTCCTACGCATAGCTGCATCTCCCAGGCCAAGGCTTATGCTTCTGGTTTAGAAGATGCTGGGAGCAATATCCTGACTAAGGTGTATTGATGATGTCACACTGCCCACACAAGGCAGAAGTTCCTGGAGTGAGCTGCTCAGCGGGGAAATGGTGAAAGGTGAATATATCTTTTTTTTCCAGTCAGAAGGGAGCTACTGCAGTGGTCTCTATATTAACATATATATATAGAGGGGCCTATATAGCTACCTTCCTGCTGGGGGCCTATATAACTACTTACTTAAAGGTGGAATGTATATCTTCCTAACTACAAAGGCTATTATACCTACCTGCAGTGGGCTTATATATCTACCAACAGTGGGTTTCTATATCTACTTACTGGGGGCCTATATAGCTATCTACCTATTGGGGGTTATATATCTACCTACTTAATTGGGGGCCTTTATACCTACCGACCTACTGGGGGTCTTTATACCTTCCTGCTTACCTAATGGGGGTAGCAGTATACCTATGTTCCTACTTAATGGGGGGACTTTATACCTACCTACCTATCTTCTGGAAGTCCTTCAGTATATACCTTTCTACATAATATTACCTATATCACCTACTTTTCTACTGTGGGACTATATTCCTTCCTAATGGGGCCTAATAGGGGGTTTATATTTCTACCTATCTAGTAGGGGGCCTACATACCTACCTACCTACATAATGGGTGGCCTATACACCTACCTACCTTATTGGAGTATATCTACACAAAAATGGGTTCACTTATCTGCCTACCTATGTGGGTACATAAAATAACACTAAAACTGAGTGCACAAATGTGAACCCCATAGCATTTGGTGGCACTTTAACTGTTAGGGACACAAGGGGGGCATTCTTACCATTTGGGACAGTACATATGGGGAGTTTGTACAGAGGTTTAGTGGTCAGGAGAGGTCGTCATGGAGGTCTGGACTAATTGTAGAAGAAATGGGAAACTAAACGACTCAGAGAAGACATCTCCTGTGAGTCCCAGGATGTCAGTGGTTATTTTCCTTCTGTGTTGAAGCAGTGCTGTATTCACTTTCATGTGATGGTGACCTAAGCTGATGTATGTCCACAATGTGGTCACTATATGGTGCTACTGTAGGTTATATTGCCACTTGTATAGTGGCAACATACCCTTGTCCCTGACCCTGTGATTAGGGGGTTTCTATGCACCACATTTACTTTCCTCCTTGTGTTGAGATTGTCTGTTTTATGAATTGGTGAGGTGTGTGGCCAAGGCAAAATTCTGAGGCGTATATTGTATGTGGGCTGGTGAAATGTGAAACTGAGGATTTCACATATCAACCCCTTAACGGCACAGGACATAACAATACGTCCTGGTTTTGATAAGGTTCTATGTAGCGGGATTACTCAGTTATCCTGCTACATAGAAAGCTGGCGTCTAAGTGAATGAGAAACGGTGCCACTCGGCTAAACTCGAAACTCCCATTCAGAGGTTTCAGGGCTCGTTTAGTAAGTAGGTCTGGTGAATCAAAGAAGAAGCGCTATCAAGAGACCACATATGAGCAGGTCCAAAATCAGCGTCAGGAACTGTGCACGCGTGTGTCTGGTTGAAGATGAGTGTTAGCGAGCGGAGCACATGAGTGTTATCACCTACAGACAGGAGATTGTAGTACAGGAGGTTGTGATGTAGCACAACTGTAAATTCTGCAAAATTGCTACTTCAACATATTAATATACATATTAAGTGTGAATTATTGCCCTTAAAGGGGTTGTCTCACTACATTGATTCATCTTACCTCAGTCCTATTTTCTTGGTTTCATTTTGAATTCAGGGGCGTGTTTACTGGCTTCTACTAGGTTGTAATAGAAATCAGATCTGTAGCTATAGCAACCAGTGCTGGCAGCCTATACAAGAGGGGATGTCAAGGAATAGGTAGGATACTGGTAATGGATATATATTGCAAAGTGACTGTTTTTGCAAGATCTTTAACATAAAAGGCAATCCTTATAGTGAGACAACCCATTTAATGTATGGTGGCTTTAAAACCACATAAACGTAATAGAATTAAGAACCCACTTAAGAGGTAACCTTGAAGCAATAGGTGGGCATACGGATTTGATTCAAATGCACACTAAAGACCTCAGTTTTATTCATGCTTAGAGAATAGTAATGCATTTTTAATGTTTCATGAGTTCAGTGTTTGTGTGGGTTTTAGTGCCTTCTTCTGTATTTTATGTTGAAGAATTTGTATTTTTACCGCCACAACAGTGTACACCAGTTTCCATGTTCAGTTGCAATGGAGATGCTGGCTAATTTGTATTTTTTTTTTGGTATAGTAGACAGATTGTATAGCTACTAAATAATTTTATAAACTACTTTGTAGGACTTCAGCTTTTCTTTATCTATTTTAAGTGATATTGAAATTGTATATATTAAATTCATTGTCTACAATATTGGTATTTTTTATATGTGGTATAGTGTTCACTAAAGATTAATATCTATTAGCTTAGGGAAAAACTTCAGAATATAATGTAACATGGATGATTCACCTTTAGGAATACATTGATGGTGGGGCTTCCAAGCTGTGCCCTGGAGATAACTGTCATAAGCCAAATGTAAAAACCTCTGTTTGGAAAGGATAATAAAAAACTACACGAATGCTTTGTGAATGATACATATTTATCTTTGTATGTGAGATTCCTTTAAATAATATCATGTTGCCAGAAGATTGTTCTTCTTTAAGTCTTCCAATGGGATATTTCCAGTTTCCTGCACAGGGCAAAGGTTATCCAAATTGATGCTGAAGTAATGTGATCATTTAACAATGTCACATCTCAAGAGCCACGGGCTTTTCATATTTTTATAGCTACCTATGAATCACAAAACGATTTAAAGCAACTGTTTTTTTCCCTGTTGAAAAAAAAATTGACATTAATTAGGCTTTTAACTAGCGTACTGACAAGAACCAATTTGGCAGCATTCACATTCCAATATTTACTGTAGAAAATTAGCAATAAACTGTGAAAGAACGTGACCCTAATACCATGAATCTACTGCAGAGAAACGTGCGCCTCTAACCCAAATGGACATTATGATAAATGATGCAATTAGAACAATTTTGTACTGTGCACCTGGGATACAGCGCAGCTGTGGCAAGGATTTTATACCGGAACACTAAGCAATGTCTAATTGTGGTCTCTGAACAGAAATCCTCCACCATTGGAGAGATTTCTCATAAATTGTGTGCTGCATTGAGACTCAGCTGAAAGACCATGTTAAAATAAGAAGGCAGATGATATGTGCTAGGAATATTTCTAGACTATAGAGACACACTCATTGGAAATAAAATCAAAGTGTTAGTGCAGTTGATATCCACCATGGGTAGAGAACCTGAGAACTTTGATAACCCAGGTTACAACACTACAAATGAAAGATCATTGAAGACTATCTTGTGACTAGAGTCTAAATACAGCACCAGAACTGCACTGCAGTGTGTACAGTTTGTAATATTTTACAGAACAAGACAGCCTAAAACGAACCACTACAAGCATAGATGTCTGCATGACATCAATTTCACACAAATAACAATACACAAAGCTTGCCATATACTGTACTATAGTTATTTACCTAAAAAATTAATAGATGGTATGCTAGACGGATTGCCAAAACGGGCTGTTGTACCCAGATGGGCACTGTGACTTAAATGTGCTATTTGAAATTCCATTTTTAGTTTAACCTAAAAACATTACCTTTAGAGAAAATATGATCTCTATATGGTTCAGTCTGGGTCTATAGTCACAAATTCACAAATATAACTCTTGTATGTATTTTTCTCCATTTTTTTTTTACATTATTATTATTAAAGAATATGTTCCCTCTGCCAATTGCCACTTCCTATCTTGCACCATATCAGCAAGCCACTTTTAATAAAAATTTCATAGGGCCTTTGACAGAATCACTGCTAATACTGCCTTGATGGTGTCCCTGTATCTAAGTATTGTCATGCAATACCCATATTATGCAACACAGTACACACTTAATAGTACCAAATCTTGTTAAATGCTACTACACAGTTCATACATAATAATTCCAACATGTGTTCTCATAGCAATGTATCAAGTAAGTTGAACAGCAAACTAAAGACAAAACAAAAATCTCAGAGTTCTTGGCTGAGACTTTCATCAACGCCTCGTAACGTTTTCTATACTAATTTGTGGGAATCTTTATATATATATATATATATTATATATATATATATATATATATATATATATATATATATATATATATACAGTATTTGGCTTCAAAGGCTGTCCAGTTAAAAGCCACAACTTTTTGTTCACCAGATCTCCTGGTCTCACCAAAGAGCTGCTTCCTGTAAACAAGCAGAACTACTGAGCTTCCTTTCATCAAACAGGTGATGTGAAACTGCAAGAAATTTGCAGAAAATTTAATTGAGTACATTACAAAAGTGTGATTTCACATATGTATATATTGCTCATCACATAATGCAGTTATAGACCATAGCGCTTGGTCAGTTTCATTTCAAATCCATCAAATTCAGTATCATCAACCGCACTTTTTCTTTGCTTATTGAATGTTCCTTTATTGAAATCCAAAATTTATATCAAAGAGTATATTACATTAGCGACAGTCAAGAACGTCGATGTTTTCGGCAACCATCTGGCCTTTGTAAAAAATCATTGCACTAGTATTGCTATGTTAGGAAATGAAGGAGAGTTTGCTCGGTATGTCAATTAGAACGCCAGATGGTGGCCGAAAACGTCAACATTCTTGATTGTTTCTAATGTAATATACACTTTGATATAAATCTGGATTTCAATAAAGAAACATTCATTATGCAGTCTCACAGTCAGCTTTTCTTGTACTCTTTCTTGGTATCCTCAGGCTGTGGCTGGTTCTATAACAGTGATTAGCATATTTAACTTCACTGTAACTAGCTGAGCCATGACACTGACAAGTGCAGGAGATGTTATCATCTATAAACAAAGCTACATCTCCTCTAAGGAGTGAGGACGTGATCTAAACGCGAAACGTGCGTTGGGGTTATAGGTGATACCCTCCAGCTACCACCCAATTGGTTAAGTATTATGATACTTTTGGTTATGCTTTTCACATGCTGTTTCCATTATGGAGCTCTAAATGTCTGTTTATAATTGGATGTATCCATTTAAATGACAATTGGTAGGAGCAATAGACATAATTACTGGCATACCTGTTTATATGTAATGATACATGCCTAAATTACAACTTTGAGTAGGGGTGGCAACCTGGATCTTTTGGATCACCTAAATTACCACTTGGTGATTTTCTGTGTACCTCATATTTTTAAACATATATTTTTAACTGTTTGATTAAATAAAGATTTTGTACATTTTTGATCATAAACTTTGGCGTATTTGGCATATAGGTTTGGCGTATTTTGTTATGCATTCTTGATTATATGTAGAGATGGGCGAATTTCTCAAAATTCAGTTCGCTCACTTCGCCGAATTTCCCGACAAAAAATAACTTCGGTCCGAATTACTTCGGGACGAATCACGTTAAAAAACAGCTATTACCAGGCTGCACAGAGCCTGCAGGGTGCTGTAGAACGTTGTGCCATGCTTAAATATGCAGAGGGAGCTTGGTTTGGTCTTCATACAATTTGTTGTGTTTTAGTATGGGCCCCGACATGACAGCCGCCGCTCTTAGAATCGCTTCACTATAAAATTCCCTGGGCACTTAAAGGGGTTTTATCGTTACAAAGATCATATCTCAGATTATGGGGACAGTAAAAATAAGCACTTTTGTAATTGGTTTGCATTATCTCTGTCACTTGGTTTAGCAGATATCAGCTTCGCTGTAAATCTGTCTTCTATTTCTGGCTGTTGCTGGTCAGAACGCCCCCTGGTCAATTCTGTGCCCTAGACACGCTCCCTGCACTGTGATTGGCTGGCTGACATTTCATTCAGCCTGTTGGGATATGCCCCCAGACAGGAAACGTCATGGCCACGCCCCCGCGCTGGATTGGCTGCCTGACACTCTGTGTTTACTCCCCTCTGAGCTGTTAAAATCGAAAGTGAAAACCCGAGTTGCTGGCTCTATGTACATCTCAGCTCTGGGGGAAGGATCGGGGCAATTACTGCCTGTTTAAAGGGCTTTTGCCAAGAGGTTGATTCACCTCCTCACAGGTTCAGTCCTTAAGCTGCTACTTTGAAAAGAGGGCGTTCTGTTCCTCAGATCGAATGCAAGCCCGATCGAATGGTTGGTGGAAGATGGAGAAACTGTCAGCAGATGTGTGGCATCAGGCGGGTGGTGGCATCAGAATAGTGGCTGAGGCAGGTTTGTTTGAACCCAGACTCATTTCTCACAGATTGGGTGAGGCGTCATGGCTGATGTAGTCTGACGCCTAAGGCATTGGTGTGTGGAAATCCACGCCTGATTCATCTTGACAAAGTTCAGTCGTTCCAAATTTCCCATGGACAAGCGGGTTCTCTTTGGGGTAACGAGGGCTCCCGCCGCACTTAACACCCGCTCTGCTGCCACACTACTGCCCGGACAGGACAGCTTCTCCACTGCAAGTTGCAGCCACACATCCAGTTTGGCTGCCCAGTAGTCCAGCGGATCTTCTAACTGGGGTGGCAGAGTGCTGTCCAAGTAGGCCTCCACCTGTTGGTTCAGGGTCTGCTCCAGGTCCTCTTTCTGCTGCTGGCGACTGCCCTCCTACTAGGCGGTGAGAAGGAAGTGCTCATAGTGACTCCCCGACTTAGGTTGCTGCTGATGGAGCTGGTACTGCTCCTACCCCCCACCTTCCCTCAGCAACCGCGGCTGTAGTACGTGAGCGCTGAAGAACCCCCCGGTCAGACCTGTCAGAGGAGGGACTATGCCGCACATAGGCAGCGGCCAACTGACTACGGAGGATTTCCCTATAGTATTTGAGTTTGTCCTCCCTCTCAATAGCTGGGAAAAAGGCTCCCATTTTGGACCGGTAGCGAGGGTCCAATAGGATGGAGAGCCAGAAGTCATCCCTCTGCCGGATGCTGACTATTCGGCTGTCACTAGCCAGGCAAATCAGCATGCTGCGGGCCATCTGCCAAGTGACTCCGAGGGGCTCCCTGCCTCCATCTCCACTGTATACTGTCACGGTGCTTGGGGGTCATCTGCCTCGTCTTCCTCATCTCCATCTACCTCCTCCAGCTGCTCCTGCTCCTCCTCTCTGTCACCTGGGTAGAAAATCCACTAATTTCACCAGACAATGCTTCTGCTCCAATGTCCTCCTCTTCCTCCTCTTCCAGTTCAGTCCCCACCGGACTCATATGGCAGCGAGATGTAGTCGTCATGTCTCCAGTCCCCTGCCCAGACAGATTTTTCAGCATCTGTTCCAGGACATGAAGCAGTGGAATGACGTTATTCATCCCGTAGTCCTGGCGACTGACAAATAACGTGGCCTCCTCGAATGGCCTCAGCAAACGGCAGGTGTCACGCATGAGCTGCCACTGGCTGACATCAAAGTTACACAGGGGAGTACTCCTGTCCACCTGGATCATCAAAAAATCGTTAATGGCCTTTCTCTGTTCATACAGTCGGTCCAACATGTGCAGGCTGGAATTCCAACGGGTGAAAACATCTCATATCAGCGTGTGTTGGGGGTTGGTCGTTCTGCCGCTGCAACTCGAGGAGGGTGTTCCTGGTTTTGTAGGAATGGATGAAGTGCATGCACAGTTTCCTGGCCATTTTCAGAATGTTCTGAAGATCGGTGGAAGACTTCAGGACCTTTTCACAACCAGATTGAACACATGCGCCATGCAGGGCGCATGGCCCATCCCTCCTCGGTGCAGCGCGGACACCATGTTCCTCCAATTGTCCGTCACCATGGTTCTGATTTGCAGTTGGCGCGGAGAAAGCCACACATCGATTTCTTGCTGCATGACGCGGAGCAGTTTCTCCTCTGTGTCACTGCGTTCGCCGTGGCAAGCCAGGTGTAGAACTGCGTGACATCGCTGTGCCCTACACATGTGGTATGATGGAGCAGTACTTGTGGAGGCTGAGATGGTGGTGGTGGTGGAGGAGGCGGACATTGGCGCAGGAGCCACAGTTTGACAACGTGGAGAAGAAAGCGGCGTCTCCTGTCAAAGTTGTTGGTGTGCCTGGGCAGGAAGCACATGCATCCAGTGGGCCGTAAAGGACATGTACTGGCCCTGACCGTAGTTACAGCTCCAGACGTCCGCGCTACCGTGCACCTTGGAACAAACCGATAAGCTCAAGGACTGGCCCACCATCTGTTCTACATTGGAAAAGAAATTACAGCTTGGAGCTCTCCATCTCGGCTCGGCACAAGCCATTAGTTCTCTGAACGGTGCAGAGTCCACCATTTGGAAAGGGAGGGACTGCAGCACCAACAACTTGGACAGGAGCACGGTCAGCTTCTGCACCTTAGGATGGTTGGACGCATACTGTTGTCTCTTTGCAATTGCCTCGCTGAACGACTGCTGGCGCCATGAGCAGCGAGGAGCAGGAGCATCTGG
Source organism: Phyllomedusa bahiana (assembly GCA_025379985.1). NCBI lineage: Eukaryota > Metazoa > Chordata > Amphibia > Anura > Hylidae > Phyllomedusa > Phyllomedusa bahiana. Next base: position 41,648 of record JAODAL010017302.1, read on the forward strand.
ACCGGGAGATGATGAGCTCCCTTCTGCAGAGGTGGTGGAGCCTTGACTGGCTGCAATGGCATGCGTGCCACTGGGCGCTGCTGCTGTTGCTGCGGCGGCAGGATGGACCACCACATCTGAGCCATGTTTCTCCCAGGCCACCGGATGGTGACGCTGCATGTGTTGACGCAGGGCCGTGGTGCAACGTTAGCTCCCATGGCCACGCTTCACTTTCTGCCTACAGATTCTACATATACCCATATTCGGCTCCTCCGGTGTCTTAGCAAATATCTGCCACACCGCCGAGAATCGGATTTTACCGCCAACGCTCCGCACTGAGTGACTACTGCCGCTGCTGTCTCGCTGAGCCCCTGTGCTGCTACTTTCTTGGACCTGCGAAGCGGGTTTGTTACCCCGTGGCCGCTTGGCTCCCGACCTCACACTGCTGCTATCCTGCTGACTCACGGCCACACAACCCACTTGCTGGCTGCGCCGCTGCCTGATGCGCAAGTTGATGCCCTCTTCTCCTGACGATGATGAAGCCCTTGCCTCACCAGGCTCCCAAGTGCGGTCGGCTACATCATCATCTATTTGTGTTTCATCGTCACTGCTGTCCTCATCACCGGTCTTGGTATGCAGAGGCTGACCCCTAACAACATGACCTCCCATGCCACTTTCCACATCTATACTTTGCTGCCTACTGCAAGAAGCAGGGCATATTGGCCCCATTTCTTCGCTGCCAAGTAGCTGCTGACTGCCCTCCTCAAATTGTTCATCCTCGCTATATAGTGGCGCTGAGCCCAGACCACATAGTAGATCTCTGGCTGAGGGAACCGGATGGGACAGAGGCGGGTTGAGGACAGGTGAGGGCCGCTGACCCGCTCCCGGGACATGCCAACTAAGGGTTGTGTTTGACGTTCCCACCGACTCTTTGCTGGGGTTGTCAGATGTCATCTGGGAGGAAGTGGATGACCTAGTCAACCAATCAAGAACCATTGGGTTGCTGAACAACACACGGCCGCTAGATGACGCGGCAGTTGTGGCCTCACCGAGTGACCCCTGCTGCGACGTCCCCTTGCTGTGCTGCAACCTGGGCCTGGAATGTTTGTGCCTCTGCCACTCTCAGGTGAAGAGCCTGCCACCTCTCTGTCTGATATACTGTTTGTTCTAAAATGTACAGACACTGTTTGATGAAGATATCTGTATATGATAAATACACACCCTGTATTTGACTCCAAATGAACCCACTAAGAAGCTTGGGTAACCCTTGGATATAAATTGCGTCCACAAATGGGCAGGAAAAATTGACTTGTATGTGCCGTTTAAAAACTCTGTGCATTTTACTGAATATAAAAGCACAAACAGGCTTAATTAACCTTCGGATATGAATTATGCTACAGAATTTCTTCTGTGGCGGTGAAAAACAAAGTTTCTTTTACTGAGTACAACTGCAGAACAACGCTTAATTAACCCCTGGATGTAAATTGCGCAAAGAATTGAGCAACCAAAAACTACGAGCTTTGTAGCGTGTTACAATGGCGTGTTTTCTACGCTACACAACAAGAGGAAAACTTGTAATTAACCTTCGCTTGTGAATTATGCTTCAGGAAAAATTTATTTTTTGCCGGTGAAAGACGGTTTATTTTGGTCACCACAGCAGCAAAACAACGCTTAATTAACCCCTGGATGTAAATTGCGCCAAATAATTGAGCAACCACAAACTAACACGCTACAAAGCTCGTACAATGGCGTGTTTTTTTATGCTACACAACAAGAGAAAAAAATTGTAATTAATCTTGGCTTGTGAATTATGCTACAGGAAAAATTTATTTTTTGGCGGTGAAAGATGGTTTATTTTGGTCACCACAGCAGCAAAACAACACTTAATTAACCCCTGGATGTAAATTGCGCCAAACAATTGAGCAACCACAAACTATGAGCTTTGTAGCGTGTTACAATGGCGTGTTTTTTACGCTACACAACAAGAGAAAAAAATTGTAATTAACCTTCGCTTGTGAATTATGCTACAGGAAAAATGTATTTTTTGGCGGTGAAAGACGTTTTTTTTTAGTCACGACAGCAGCAAAACAATTCTTAATTAACCCCTGGATGTAAATTGCGGCAAACAATTGAGCAACCACAAACTACCAGCTTTGTAGCGTGTTACAATGGCGTGTTTTTTACGCTACACAACAAGAGAAAAAAATTGTAATTAACCTTCGCTTGTGAATTATGCTACAGGAAAAATGTATTTTTGGCGGTGAAAGACGGTTTATTTTAGTCACCACAGCAGCAAAACAACGCTTAATTAACCCCTGGATGTAAATTGCGCCAAACAATTGAGCAACCAAAACTACGAGCTTTGTAGCGTGTTACAATGGCGTGTTTTTTACGCTACACAACACTAGAAAAAATTGTAATTAACCTTCGCTTGTTAATTATGCTACAGGAAAAATGTATTTTTTGGCGGTGAAAGACGGTTTATTTTAGTCACCACAGCAGAAAAACAATGCTTAATTAACCCCTGAATGTAAATTGCGCCAAACAATTGAGCAACCACAAACTACGAGCTTTGTAGCGTGTTACGATGGCGTGTTTTTTATGCGACACAACAAGAGAAAAAATTGTAATTAACCTTCGCTTGTGAATTATGCTACAGGAAAAATGTATTTTTTGGCGGTGAAAAAGATGGTTTCTTTTAGTCACCACAACAGCAGAACAACGCTTAATTAACCCCTGGATGTATATTGCGCAAAAGAATTGAGCAGCCAAAAATGAAGTGGTATTTGTATTGTAAAAACACTGTTTCTTTAAATGAATACAACAGGAACTGGCTTAGATCCCACTTGGATATTCAATGTGCTGTGAACAGATAGGATTTAAATGTATATGCAGCTGCAGTGGATGCACACTGGACTTCAGATCCAATACCCCACAAAATCAGAAATAGAACGTTAAGAGAAGCAGTCTCTGAGACAAGCTGTGACACCCCCCAAAAATTGCTGTATAAAAATCAGTTCTTCAGTAAGAGGTATTACAAGCAGCCGCGACAGCACCTTCCCAAATCAGTACAGTGAGAGGAGTGTGAGCTCCCAGCGTCGCGCCCGGACTTATATAGTGCGGTGACGTCACAGAATCCCGCCGGTCTCTGATTGGCTCCATCTCTGCACATGTCATGCAGGCTATGCCCTTCTTCCTCCCAGAGTGCTTTGCACCATGTAACTCCATGTGCTCGCAGCCATTTTATCAATCAAAAGCACACTTCGTTCACCCGAAGTCCCCCAAACTTCGACTTCGTTCAGAACCGAAGTTTTCCTGAAATTCTAAACGAATTCCACTTTGTTAGAATCAATTCGCCCATCTCTAATTATAAGCTCATGTACAGGTTGCTGGCTTAGACTTCGACTTGTTTCCTATTTGCTGCCTGCCATGAACTTTGGCTTATCATCTGACCATAAAAGAATTGTGCCTGCCTTTTTGTACAGACTGTGACTTTGCTTCCCATCTGATTCCTTGGTACTGCTTCTGAAAGTCGGCTGTCATCATGGGTGACTATTTGGGGGATAGTGACCTGAGCATCTGAGATGGGCATTGCTTTACACAAGAGCCCACAAATTAACTAGAAGATCATCCACCTGTCTCTGGTGAACCTTCATAGTATTTTTAGAACACTTGTTGCAGCTTCATACAGGCACCATACAGCTCACCAAATAACCTGCATGCACACAATATTCTTCTATTTGAATTGCTTCAGCCTTTTCTATGGTGAGACAGCACATGCAGACTAAATGATCAGTAATAGGAATTAGTTGAGCTAAGGCACATTTTAATAACCTTTGCAGTGCTGAAGTTATATGAAACTTGCCACTGTTGGAATTACATTGTATGCCCTATTCAGTTTTCTCAGTGGCAGGGATCCCAGGAGTTGGAAAACTCATTTAAGACAGTCAGTATCTGTAATCTATAAATAATTTGACAGAACAGACTGATGTAAAATTAAGAAACACGTTTTTAAATCAATGTCAAATGCAACGTCAGTGCACACAAATACAAAGGAAAGTGCAGAAGTGTATTTATGGTTGGACACATGTATCATTAGTGTTATGTATATACTGTGTGTAGATAGATAGATAGATAGATAGATAGATAGATAGATAGATAGATAGATAGATAGATAGATAGATAGATGTACATGTAATACTCGTGGTAGCAGAAGTGCAGGACAGGACATTGAGTATAGGTAGTGGTGACAGGTCACAGCAGAGTACAGCCATAGACGGGTATCAGGTCCCAGGCAGTTACGGACTTTGTACAGAAGCGAATAACAGCAGGTAGAAGCAGACTGGAACAACATCAGGAACAGCAGTAAATAGATGCGCTGGACAGGGCAGGGTTAACACAGGTTCACAGGTAACACAAGGGTTAACTCAGCAAGAGCTCAGCAAACAGGGGTCAGGCTTCTAGGATGAATACCAACAAACTGACACTAGAGCAAGGACAGAAAGTTCCTTAAGTACTAGCAGGTCAAAGGTCATAGGCAGGGTAATTAGGACGCTTTCCCTCTAAATATTCAGACAGTGCCGCATGCATCCTAGGAGGCCATTGTGCGCGCACAGCATGCCATGTATGTAGTGTGTATACATATATATATATATATATATATATATATATATATATATATATATATATTTAAGGTTATATTTGGATTAATTGTATAGTTCAGAGATACAAATATAGGAATAGGGAAAAAATATGTTTTTTTTTCCGTGTGAAATATAGAGTTGCATATTACTCTAATAACAATTTACAGATGACTACATGATTCACATATGATCATTGTCCTGACATCATCCATCAGGATTAGATTTAGAGAAGTGCTACTTGGACACTAGCAACAATTCCACTGCTATAAATAAGTGAGTCATAAATAAAGTGTCTATCCATATCACTCATGGGAATTACATTCATGTGTCTATGGCCATAGTTGCGGTGTTGCAAAAATAAATACTGGCGGAGGATGATCCTGTCTGCACTACGTTCACACGTGCATGTTGCCAGCATTGGTATAAGAGAAGAGTAATGATAATGTGATTATTTATTTCATGTTGACCACAAACATAGGAAAATGTGTTCTTATGCATACCTTTCAGGGTGATGAGATCTGTATCAGTGATTTAACATCTTTAGTGTCCTGCCAATGATTCATGGCTATTGGGAAGAGACTTATGGTAAGAACTTGAGGGTCATAAGAAAATGAAGCTATTTCACACAACTGAGATCATTTAAAGCTAGAATCGTAAGCTTTCTTGCACATTTATTTTCTTTTAGGCCACAGGCACAAACATATTATTTGACACTTTTCACACCACGTGGCCCTGGGGCCAGATTTTAGGACTGGGGATTCTATCAAGCTGGTCATGCAAAAACTACCAGCAGACTATGCATAACTTGGTTTCTAAGTGATTAAAATTTCCCTTTAACCTGTTCCTGAAGCAACAGTTTTTGATGGCAACAATTTATTTTTTTTCATTGCGGCCCGCCCTAGAAACCCATTTTTTTTTCTGTCGACATAGCTGTATGAGGGCTTCTTTTTCTGTTTTGGACAAGTTATTTTTGGATTATATATATATATATATATATATATATATATATATATATATATATATATATAATCTATAAAATCAGGAGGGCAAGCAAAAAATTCTTTGTGAGATGGAATGGATAAAAAACACAATCGCACCTTTTTGGGCATTTTTCTATGGAGGTCACCATATAGTATTAAGATGTAATAACTTTACTATGCTGATCAGCACAACTCTGGAAATACCACATTTTTATAGTTTTCTTTGTTTTACAAAACAAACAACTTTTAAAAATTTGGCTTTACATCTCCATTTAATAATACCAATAACCTCTGTCTTGGGCCACGGAAGTGCCCGTGTCTCTCCTGTGTCCCCTGTTGTACTCACGGTGCATGTCGCAGCTCCCGCTGTGGACCGCAGGCATGGACGTGCCTTTGCTGCCACTCCTATACCTGCTGCTGCGGCTTCGGCTGTCAACATATACTCACCTGTTCCAGCTCCTGTCCTTGTTGATGTGACGGTGCCCGCCGGCAGATACGAGTCTGCCATCCTACCTCCGACTTCCTGGCATGCTGTGCGCGCACGAGCGCCTCCTAGGGTGCATGCGGCACTGTCTCAATATTTATAGGGAAAGCGTCCTAATTACCCTGCCTATGACCTTTGACCTACTAGTACTTAAGGAACTTCCTGTCCTTGCTCTAGTGTCAGTTTGTTGGTATTCATCCTAGAAGCCTGACCCCCTGTCTGCTGTGCTCTTGCTGAGTTAACCCGTGCATTACCTGTGTACCTGTGTTAACCCTGCGCTGTTCAGCGCATCTATTTACTGCTGTTCCTGATGTTGTTCCAGTCTGCTTCTACCTGCTGTTATTCGCATCTGTACCAAGTTCGTAACTGCCTGGGACCTGATACCCGTCTATGGCTGTACTCTGCTGTGACCCGTCACCACTACCTATACCTGATGTCCTGTCCTGCACTTCTGCTACCACCACAAGTATTACCTCCTACGCTCGCAGGGGCCCAGAGGATCTGCAATACCTGGTGTTTCTGACCTCTGCATTAGAAAACATGGCATTTATAATTTTCCCATCTACAGATCTGCATGATGGATGTTTTCTGTAGGCTGAAGTGTAGTTTTCATTAGCACAATTTTGGGATATATGCAACTTTTTGTATCTTTGCAACCTTTAAAAAAACATTTCTACAACTGGAATTTTTTGGGCTATATTTAGATATAATTAAGGTTGTCTTTTAATAGATCAGACTTTTATAGATGGGAAAATAACAGTTAAGTTTAATTTTTGAGTTTTTAACTTTTTCTCAAATGTAATATTTGTAAAAATTTGTTAAATTATTTTTTTCCTTAAATATTTAGTCCTCCTAGGGTACATGACCACTAGAGGGCACAATCACTTTTACACTATTTTGCAATACTAATGTGTTGTAAAATAGTACACAATGACTAAGCTCTAATTACAACCTGCCTCAAACATTCCCTCCAAGATCAACTTCTAGGGGGGTCGTTTGGAAAGCAGAGGGGATACCATCCTCCTGTAAACCTCTTTAAATGCCATAGTTAGCATCAGTTAAATGGCCTGGATAAGCAGGTGCTGGCTATAACTGACAGCCAGGACTGGTCCTATATGGTGAAGATTCATTTCTTTGGGCAGCTATATTGCCTGCCCAACATTATAACATACATGGACATTAAAAGTCGTGAATGAGCTGAAGTATGTATTCTCCTCTAGAAACAATATCACAGTGAATATAGAAGTGATCTGAAAAAAAAATGTTGAGCAACTTTGTAAATACATTATAGTATTCATTCTGCAGTCAGCCTGAGTCATAGTCTGTATAACAGCCCAGACTTTCATTAGCAGTTCTGCTAGTTATTACTGAAAAGAGACAACAAGCTCATTGACAGATATGCTCCCAACATCTTAGTTTCTGAGCCCCTCTAATGCAGAGGGGCAATAATTTTTTACAACATCATCAGATAACTGTACTATATTGCCTGGTCTAAAGTCTATACTTTTCAGAAAGTATATCAGCAGAAAGCAGAACAAAACTCAACTCTTGAGCTACCAAAGAATGGAAGAAGACTTTAGCTGTGAACCAGTACAACACTGAATGCAATTCCTGACTATGATCCAAGCTGTAACCTGTAATCATGCTAGATTAATAATGCAATGGATTCACCAAGTAATTCAACTATGTGAAGCATGTAAAAATGTAAGCTTTAATGTGGTGATCAAAGGAGAACATATTCTTTAAATTAACTTGCCTGACTTTGGAATAGTTGGTTATGATCAAGTGGAGTGTCTATTCTTTTGAGCGAGTTTAGAGGTGGCCACTGACACAAGGTAGGTAGACTATGCATAAAATGCTTTAAATTTAGATGTATGCAGGCGTGAATAATAGATTATTTGCTACCTCTATAGCCAGTGATCAAAGTCATTAGGTTGAGTGGTTTGAAAGCCAAGGTGTGGAATGAAATCACTTCAGGATGGGAAATGCACTTGATGAGTAGAGTGCACTACTGTTTAAGCACAAACTTCTGATTTTGACTATGGTTCATTATTAGGACTTTTAATACTGTCAGGTCTTAGGCATGCACAACTTGCATGGTACAGTATTTCTTTATTTTTGTTTAACATGTCACTAAGTTTGCAGCAGGTGTGTATAGAAGGGTATAGAGTCAAAAATAAAAGTCTAGGGCAGGGGTTCCCAAACTCCAGTCCCCACGCCCCACCAACCGGTCATGTTTTCAGGATATACCAAATAATGCACTGACAATAATTAAATCACCTGTGCATCATAATTAAATCACTTGTGCACTGCTGAGGAAAGCCAGAAAACATGACCTGTTGGTGGGGTGTGATGACAGGCGTTTGGGAACCCCTGGTCTAGGGGGATGTATGACCACCTTGTTCCATACCCTTTTTAGCCAGGCTCTCCCCAGTGCTGCTTTTTTATACTTACAAATTCTCTGCTTATGGTTTACTCTTGTATATTTTCTTTCTTACAAGGCGCAAATAATGGGTCTGGGGCTTTTCTACTTTTTTTCTCCTTTTTGGAGGGCTTGGATTAAACTATATACTTCTGCACTTTTTTTGTATTGTATGTTTGTGTTTTTTTGTGACACTTAGGAGACAGAACAATCTAGGTGCACCGTATGTGTTGGATATTAGGGCACCACTATGGAGGGTTTATCATTTTAAAATCAATTCAAGATTGAAATACCAAGCAATGAAAAAGTTCCAAAGAGAATTAAGTAAGCAGGTAAATATTTCTGAACCATGGGCCCCACTAGAGGGTTGGAGGGTCACCTTTTCTACTTACAATAATTAAATGAAATTGTGTACATTTATAAAAGAATGAATTCATTCAACAAAGTCTTGTAACCTAGATTCACAAGGATAAAAAGGATGCCAAAAACACACAGTTTAAGCAGGAATTCCTTCCAATATGTTAAGCCTGTGGCATTACTGTCCCTCATACTTGTCTTCAGTGTATTCTTTTGGAAGAAAAGAATTATACAATAATCACAAGTATTTCAGCATGACCACGATTATTTCAAGCATCAAAAATAACAAATTTTATATCCAGATAAGAAAAAATACTGTAAACCACTTGTCCCTTCAGGAAAGTATTGAGCTTGCCGTGATTTGCTGTAATACCGAATTGTACAGCAACTGACAGGCAAACACAATTCGCTGCAGAGCACTAGCCTTAAAAATAAGCTTTTATTAAAAAGGGTATTTCTGTCATACGATTCTGAAGCCTTCTGTTGCACAGTGGCATCTTAACAAATAGACATGCTGAGTAGTGCCCTGTGGTCCCCACAAGCATAGGAGCTCCATGATAATCTATGTAAAGACCAGAATTTAAATCTAAGGGTGCGTTCCAATGACCAAGACCAAATATCCAACCGGTATTTTGTCTCTTTTTCGCACATAGGGGGATGGGGTTTGTCTGTGGTTTGCGGATTCAAGCCATTCCCCTTAGCACCCACATGTTCATGTTCTGGCCGAAAACCGGGTGAAAGAATGAACATGTACTAAGTTTTTAGGAACGCCGGCGGTGTCAAAAACTGTTCGGCAGAAAATCCATGTAGTGTGGACTGCTGCAAGGATTTTCTATTTAAAACAATGAAAACTGTCTGTAAAACTGACTGAAAACCCTTGCAATTGTACTGTATGCCAGGGGAGAGAAGTAACATGTCACTTCTTCGTGGTGCTTACACGCCGCTGATTATGGAGGTGAGTGGGGCCGGCCCACCTGTGCTTTAGAAGTACACACTGAATAGAGTGTACTTCTAAACCACCCGGCGTATTGCAGCACGTACAATGTGCACCGCAATACGGCGTGTGAACATACCCTTATAGTGTAGAGTAGTCATGTCTGCAGTCACAAGAGAAATTTTGCCATTTTTATTGCTTACAATGTCACAAAAGTAGAACATTGTTATGGGAGGGAGAAAATTAATAACAGGGCACAATTAATTGCTGGCACTATGTATTTTTTAATTATGGGAAACAGAGTCTCCACTGTTTGTGTTCAGAGAATTTGTTTTGTGTGGTGGAAGAAAGGTAAGAAAATGAAGTGGTTGTGTAGGCAGTCCCCACTGTACTGCTTTGGCTGGGGGCCATAAGATGTTCCTGCTGCTGCACCCACAATGAATTGAGAGTTTCCATACTTCCACGCTACTTCCTCCCAATTTTTTCCAAAGAAGTGAGCAGAGAGTGTCATGTTTGCGTGGCCATCTCTCTATTCATGGCCACAGCAGAAATCTCTGCTATTGTATTTCCACAGATTGGATTATCCTTTTGATGTTTACGGCATGTTATTTACATTTAAGTAACTACAATAGTTATGCTCTAAATTAAAACTTTTGTTGTTGTACTGTATATAATTTATCATTTATTTTTGGACCATTTAGTATATTTCAGAATTAGATAAAAATTGAAGAAAAAGACAGAAATAGAGAACTGAGAAACGATTAAGCCTAAGAACCACAAGAAAGGCTGAGTTCACACTGTACTATGGACCTTCATTGCAAGATTCAATGAGCAATGCATAGAGAGCAACAGTGCCAGGCAAAATAATATTTCCTATCGATCAGTTGTAGGATGCCTTTTTCAGTTATCCTGACAGATGAGATCCCAAATAGGACCACAGTGCAGGGTGAACCTAACCTTATTGATGTAAAATTATAAGGTTTGAGAAACTGGTGTTGTATACAGTATCTCAAGTTGCAGATGACTGTGTCATAGATGTAATGAATGCATTTCATTTATATATAAAACAGCTATGACATAACAATAGTTGTCCCATTATACCATTGCAATGAAATCTGTTGTGGGATGTATTCAACAACAATTGTAAAGTTAGTTCTCAAAGATGATGTGATGGAAGCAATTAAAATGGGCCAGCAAAAGTTAGTAAGAGACATTCAAAAGAAACCGATTCTGATGGCTAGTCAACTGGGTAAAAACAGAAGATCTTGTGGGCTATTTCTGGTATCTAGTATTCTTCAGGCTCATTGATTCCCATAAAGGCTATCCTGTCTGGTCCAATCCTACAGAAGAGTTTTTGTTATTGCTGGAAACGCAAAATAAATAGCTATAGACTTTAAAATATTATACAGCCATAAAACAGCAATAAAACATATATATATTTTTTAAATAACTATTAAAATTACAAAGACTAGGGGGACTGACCCTTACTCTATTCTCCTTATCAATTCCAGTCGAAGCAAAAGAAAAGGGTGACCCCCTCCCCCTTACTAGAATTACCCTAAGCTGTCCCTTGGGAGTGAGGAAATCGATGCAATGGAGTCACCAGATACAGAGGAAATGTGCAAGAAATGGCATATTCAGCAAATAACACTATTCAAGTATTTGCACACATACAAAGATTTTAAAAAGACAAAACCTTTAGAATAGAGGTGTCCAAATTGAAAACAGCAATAAGAAACATCCAATGCATTTCCTCCATAGAGCCATGTTTATCATGGAAATAAAATACATTAAACCTTAATAAATAGTTAGAGATGGGGGAATCGATTCTAACGAAGTGGAATTCGTTTAGAATTTCAGGAAAACTTCGGTTCGGAACGAAGTCGAACTTTGGGGTACTTCGGGTTGAACGAAGTGTGCTTTTGATTGATAAAAAAGGCTGCGAGCACATGGCGCTACATGGGCAAAGCACTCTGGGAGGAAGAAGGGCATAGCCTGCATGACATGTGCAGAGGTGAAGCCAATCAGAGACCGGCGGGGTTCTGTGACGTCACCGCACTATATAATCCGGGCGCGACGCCGGGAGCTCACACCCTCTCACTGTGCTCATCAGGGGAAAGGGGCTGCCGCGCTGATAGCTCTTACTGAAGAATTGATTTTTATATAGCGATTTCTGTGGGGTGTTTTCAGCTTGTCCAGAGATTGTTCTCTTAATGTTCTATTTCTAATTTTTGGGGTATTGGATCTGAAATCCAGTGTGCGTCCACTGCAGGTGCATATACATTCAATATCCAAGTGGGATCTAAGCCAGTTCCTGTTGTATTCATTTAAAGAAACAGCGTTTTTACAATACAAATACCACTTCATTTTTGGCTGCTCAATTCTATTGCGCAATTTACATCCAGGGGTTAATTAAGCGTTGTTTTGCTGGTGTGCTGACCCCAAGAAACCATCTTTGTCAACGCCAATATATATAAATTTTTCCTGTAGCCTAATTCACAAGCAAAGGTTAATTACAACTGTATCTCTTGTTGTGTGGCGTAGAAAACACGCAATTGTAACACGCTACAAAGCTACTATTTTGTGAGGCTCAATTCTTTGGCGCAATTTACATCCAGGGGTTAATTAAGCGTTGTTTTGCTGGTGTGCTGACAAAAATAAACCGTCTTTTTCAACGCCAAAATATATAAATTTTTCCTGTAGCCTAATTCACAAGCAAAGGTTAATTACAACTGTATCTCTTGTTGTGTGGCGTAGAAAACACGCAATTGTAACACGCTACAAAGCTACTAGTTTGTGTGGCTCAATTCTTTGGCGCAATTTAAATCCAGGGATTAATTAAGCGTTGTTTTGCTGGTGTGCTGACAAAAATAAACCGTCTTTTTCAACGCCAAAATATATAAATTTTTCCTGTAGCCTAATTCACAAGCAAAGGTTAATTATAACTGTATCTCTTGTTGTGTGGCGTAGAAAACACGCAATTGTAACACGCTACAAAGCTACTATTTTGTGGGGCTCAATTCTTTGGCGCAATTTACATCAAGGGGTTAATTAAGCGTTGTTTTGCTGGTGTGCTGACAAAAATAAACCGTCTTTTTCAACGCCAAAATATATAAATTTTTCCTGTAGCCTAATTCACAAGCAAAGGTTAATTACAACTGTATCTCTTGTTGTGTGGCGTAGAAAACACGCAATTGTAATACGCTACAAAGCTACTAGTTTGTGGGGATCAATTCTTTGGCGCAATTTAATTCCAGTGGTTAATTAAGCGTTTTTTTGCTGGTGTGCTGACAAAAATAAACCGTCTTTTTCAACGCCAAAATATATAAATTTTTCCTGTAGCCTAATTCACAAGCAAAGGTTAATTACAACTGTATCTATTGTTGTGTTGCGTAGAAAACACGCAATTGTAACATGCTACAAAGCTACTAGTTTGTGCGGCTCAATTCTTTGGCGCAATTTACATCCAGGGGTTAATTAAGCGTTGTTTTGCTGGTGTGCTGACCCCAAGAAACCGTCTTTTTCAACGCCAAAATATATAAATTTTTCCTGTAGCCTAATTCACAAGCAAAGGTTAATTACAACTGTATCTTTGTTGTGTGGTGTAGAAAACACGCAATTTGTAACATGCTACAAGCTACTATTTGTGGAGCTCAATTCTTTGGCGCAATTTACATCCAGGGGTTAATTAAGCGTTGTTTTGCTGGTGTGCTGACACAAATAAACCGTCTTTTTCAAGTCAAAAATATATAAATTTTTTCATGTAGCCTAATTCACAAGCAAAGGTTAATACAACTGTATCTCTTGTTGTGTGGCGTAGAAAACACGCAATTGTAACACGTACAAAGCTACAATTTTGTGGGCTCAATTCTTTGGCGCAATTTACATCCAGGGGTTAATTAAGCGTTGTTTTGCTGGTGTGCTGACCCCAAGAAACCGTCTTTTTCAACGCCAAAATATATAAATTTTTCCTGTAGCCTAATTCACAAGCAAAGGTTAATTACAACTGTATCTCTTGTTGTGTGGCGTAGAAAACACGCAATTGTAACACGCTACAAAGCTACTATTTTGTGGGGCTCAATTCTTTGGCGCAATTTACATCCAGGGGTTAATTAAGCGTTGTTTTGCTGGTGTGCTGACCAAAATAAACCGTCTTTTTCAACGCCAAAATATATAAATTTTTCCTGTAGCCTAATTCACAAGCAAAGGTTAATTACAACTGTATCTCTTGTTGTGTGGCGTAGAAAACACGCAATTGTAATACGCTACAAAGCTATTCGTTTGTGGGGCTCAATTCTTTGGCGCAATTTACATCCATGGGTTAATTAAGCGTTGTTTTGCTGGTGTGCTGACAAAAATAAACCGTCTTTTTCAACGCCAAAATATATAAATTTTTCATGTAGCCTAATTCACAAGCAAAGGTTAATTACAACTGTATCTCTTGTTGTGTGGCGTAGAAAACACGCAATTGTAACACGCTACAAAGCTACTAGTTTATGCGGCTCAATTCTTTGGCGCAATTTACATCCAGGGGTTAATTAAGCGTTGTTTTGCTGGTGTGCTGACAAAATAAACCGTCTTTTTCAACGCCAAAATATATAATTTTTCTGTAGCTTAATTCATGTCTGAAGGTTAATTAAGCCTGTTTGTGCTTTTACATTTAGTAAAACACACAGTGTTTTCAAACGACACATACAAGTAAACTTTTTCTGGCCATTTGTGGAGCACAATTTATATCCAAGGGTTACCCAAGCTTGTTACTGGGTTCATTTGGAGTCAAAAACAGGGTGTATATCATATACAGATATCATCATCAAACAGTGTCTGTACATTTTAGAACAAACAGTATGTCAAACAGAGAGGTGGCAGGCTCTGCACCTGCGAGTGACAGTGGCACAAACATTCCTGGAACAGGCCCAGGTCGCAGCACAGCAAGGGGATGTCGCAGCAAGGGTCACTCGGTGAGGCCACAACTGCCGCTGTCATCTAGCGGCCGTGTGTTGTTCAGCAACCCAAGGGTTCTTGATTGGTTGATTAGGTCATCCTCTTCCTCCCAGATGACATCTGACAACCCCAGCCAAGAGTCGGTGGGAACCTCAGACACAACCATTAGTTGGCATGGCCCGGGACGCGGTCAGCGCCCTCACCTGTCCTCAGCCCGCCTCTGTCCCATCCGGGTCCCTCAGCCAGAGATCTACTATGTGGTCTGGGCTCAGCGCCACTATATAGCGAGGATGAACAATTTGAGGAGGGCAGTCAGCAGCTACTTGGCAGCGAAGAAATGGGGCCAATATCGCCTGCTTCTTGCAGTAGGCGGCAAAGTATAGATGTGGAGAGTGGCATGGGAGGTCATGTTGTGAGAGGTCAGCCTCGGCATACCAAGACCGGTGATGAGGACAGCAGTGACGATGAAACACAAATAGATGATGATGTAGCCAACCGCACTTGGGAGCCGGGTGAGGCAAGGGCTTCATCATCGTCAGGAGAAGAGGGCGTCAGCTTGCGCGTCAGGCAGCAGCGCAGCCAGCAAGTGGGTCGTGTGGCCGTGAGTCAGCAGGATAGCAGCAGTGTGAGGTCGGGAGCCAAGCAGCCACGGGGTAAAAAACCCGCTTCGCAGGTCCAAGAAAGTAGCAGCACAGGGGCTCAGCGAGGCAGCGGCGGCAGTAGTCACTCAGTGCGGAGCGTTGGCGGTAAAATCCGATACTCGGCGGTGTGGCAGTTCTTTGCTAAGACAGGAGCCGAATATGGGTATATGCAGAATCTGTGGGCAGAAAGTGAAGCGTGCCAGGGAGCTAAAGTTGGCACCACGGCCCTGCGTCAACACATGCAGCGTCACCTTCCGGTGGCCTGGGAGAAACGTGGCTCAGATGTGGTGGTCCATCCTGCCGCAGTAGCGCCCAGTGGCATGCATGCTAATTCAGCCAGTCAAGGCTCTACCACCTCTGCAGAAGGGAGCTGTTTCTCTTTGACATCATCTCCCGGTCCAGATGCTCCTGCTCCTCGCTACTCATGGCGCCAGCAGTCGTTCAGCGAGGCGATTGCAAAGAGACAACAGTATGCGTCCAACCATCCTAAGGTGCAGCAGCTGACCGTGCTCCTGTCCAAGTTGTTGTATTCGCAGTCCCTCCCTTTCCAAATGGTGGACTCTGCACCGTTCAGAGAACTAATGGCTTGTGCCGAGCCGAGATGGAGAGTTCCAAGCCGTAATTTCTTTTCCAAAAAGGCAGTACCAGCACTTCATAAATATGTAGAACAGAAGGTGGGTCAGTCCTTGAGCTTATCGGTTTGTTCCAAGGTGCACGGCAGCATGGACGTCTGGAGCTGTAACTACGGTCAAGGCCAGTACATGTCCTTTACGGCCCACTGGGTGAATGTGCTTCCAGCCCAGGCACACCAACAACTTGGACAGGAGACGCCGCTTTCTCCTCCACGTTGTCAAACTGCTGCACCTGCGCCAATGTCCGCCTCCTCTCTCTCCACACCACCACCATCTCAGCCTCCACAAGTACTGCTCCATCATACCACATGTGTAGGGCACAGCGTGTGTCACGCAGTTCTACACCTGGCTTGCCTCGGCGAACAAAGTCACACAGGGATGGAACTGCTCCGCGTCATGCAGCAAGAAATCGATGTGTGGCTTTCTCTGCGCCAACTGCAAATCGGAACCATGGTGACGGACAATGGGAGGAACATGGTGTCCGCGCTGCACCGAGGAGGGATGGTCCATGCGCCCTGCATGGCGCACGTGTTCAATCTGGTTGTGAAAAGGTTCCTGAAGTCTTCCCCCGATCTTCAGAACATTCTGAAAATGGCCAGGAAACTGTGCATGCACTTTATCCATTCGTACAAAGCCAGGAACACCCTCCTCGAGTTGCAGCGGCAGAACGGCCTCCCCCAACACACTCTGATATGCGATGTTTCCACCCGCTGGAATTCCAGCCTGCACATGTTGGACCGACTGTATGAACAGAGAAAGGCCATTAACGATTTTTTGATGATCCAGGCAGACAGAAGTACTCCCCTGTGTAACTTTGATGTCAGCCAGTGGCAGCTCATGCGTGACACCTGCCGTTTGTTGAGGCCATTCGAGGAGGCGACGTTATTTGTCAGTCGCCAGGACTACGGGATGAATAACATCATTCCACTGCTTCATGTCCTGGAACAGATGCTGAAAAATCTGTCTGGGTAGGGGACTGGAGACGTGGCGGCTACATCTCGTGGCCACATGAGTCCGGTGGGGACTGAAATGGAGGAGTCGGAGGAGGACATTGGAGCAGAAGCATTGTCCTGGTGAAATGAGTGGATTTTCTACCCAGGTGACAAGAGAGGAGGAGCAGGAGCAGCTGGAGGAGGTGGATGGAGATGAGGAAGACGAGGCAGATGACCCCCAAGCACCGTGGCAGTATACAGTGGAAATGGAGGCAGGGAGCCCCTCGAAGTCACTTGTGCAGATGGCCCGCAGCATGCTTATTTGCCTGGCTAGTGACAGCCGAATAGTCAGCATCCGGCAGAGGGATGACTTCTGGCTCTCCACCCTATTGGACCCTCGCTACTGGTCCAAAATGGGAGCCTTTTTCCCAGCTATTGAGAGGGAAGACAAACTCATATACTATAGGGAAATCCTCTGTAATCAGTTGGCTGCTGCCTATGTGCGGCATTGTCCACCTCCTATGACAGGTCTTGACCGGGGGTTCCTCAGCGCTCACGGACTACTGCCGCGGCTGCTGGGGGAAGGTGGGGGGTAGGAGCAGTACCAGCTCCATCAGTAGTAACCATAAGTCTGGATTCACTGATGAGGCAGCTTCCTTCACACGCCTAGTGAGGAGGGCAGCCGCCAGCAGCAGCAGCAGGACCTGGAGCAGTCCCTGAACCAACAGGTTGTGGCCTACTTGGACAGCACTCTGCCACCTCAGTTATAGAAGATCCGCTGGACTACTGGCAGCCAAACTGGAGTTGGTGGCCGCAACTTGCCGAGTTTGCAGTGGAGAAGCTGTCCTGCCCGGCCAGTAGTGTGGCATCAGAGCGGGTGTTCAGTGCGGCGGGGGCCATCGTTACCCCAAGGAGAAACCCGCTTGCCACGGGAAATGTGGACCGACTGACCTTTGTCAAGATGAATCAGGCGGCGATCGGCCAGGATTTCCACACACCAATGCCTTAGGCGTCAGTCTGGGTTCAAACTACCTGCCTCAGCCACTATTCTGATGCCGCCACCGCCTGATGCCACACATCTGCTGCCAGATTCTCCATCTGCCTACCACCATCTTTACCAGGGACTGGTATTGCCACCCACCTCAACACTCTGTCATTGTGCCACTCTATGACCTCATGCTGCTGCTGCTGTTGCTGTTGCCGTGACATCCACACTGTGTCATTGTGCCACTGTCTGACCTCATGCTGCTGCTGTGGCTGCTGCCATGTCCTCCACACTGTGTCATTGTGCCACTGCCTGACCTCATGCTGCTGCCGCCGTGACCTCCGCTCTCAGTCATTGTGCCACTCTGTGGCTTCCTCCTGTTTGCCACCTCCAGAATGTCATTGTGCCACTGCCTGATCTCATGCTGCTGCTGTCGTGACCTCCACACTGTGTGATTGTGCCACTCTGTGGCCTAATACTGTTTTGCCGCCTCCAGAATGTCATTGTGCCACTGCCTGATCTCATGCTGCTGCTGTCGTGACCTCCACACTGTGTGATTGTGCCATTCTGTGGCTTCCTCCTGTTTTGCCACCTCCAGAATGTCATTGTGCCACTGCCTGACCTCATACTGCTGCGCCGTGACCCCGCTATAGCATTGTGCACTCTGGGCTTCCTCGTGTTTTCCACTCCAGAATGTCATTGTGCCACTGGACCTCATCTGCTGTGGCTTCCGCGTCACCTCCACACTTTCACTAATGTTTCCACCGACTCTCAGCTTGTTTTTTTCCAGCTTTCGCTGGCATGACTTTATCATGATACATTCCCCCTTCAGTTTTTTGGTAATTTTTGCCCTCTTAAGTGCCCAGGGAATTTTATAGTGAAGCGATTCTAAGAGCGGCGGCAGTCATCTGCGTGTCATACTAAAACACAACATTGTATGAAGACCAAACCAAGCTCCCTCTGCATATTTAAGCATGGCACAACGTTCTACAGCACCCTGCAGGCTCTGTGCAGCCTGGAAATAGCTGCTTTTTAACGCGATTCATGCCGAAGTAATTCGGAACGAAACGAATTTTGTCGGAAAATTCGTCGAAGTGACCGAATCGAATTTTTGAGAAATTCGCCCATCTCTATAAATAGTATTCAGATATCGAGCAAATGATGTAAGAACAAAATATTGTGAATATGTATCATCATAGGACTAACAAGATATTAAACAGTGATGTGGCACTCATAAAACACATAAACAATCCTATAGGGTACAGTGATAAATGTTATCAGATATATCAGAAATTTTAGGGATTTCTGAGATTTAAAGGGCGTGTACCTAATTACTCATCCAAGAAGTTTCTTGTCTGTGTTCTCGGGCAGTTTGTTGATGTGCATTCATTGATCCTGACCTCTGCATTGCTGTATTGTTAACTTTGTTTGCTTCCGCCTGGCCCGTGTGACTGTCGTACTGCTGTACCTGTCACCACACCTGTCTGCTACCTGCCTTTTGCTCCACTACCTGTCATCAGTTACACCTGTCTGGGTCTCACCACCTTTGCCTGCTTCCACAGTTCTACGCAAGTGGCCATGTTGGGGTTAGAACTGGGAGTCCTCCGCAGTCAAGTCCATCCTCCATCCCACCTTGCAGTGGGTTCTGATGAATGCCAGCGGACTGCTTAGACTCTGCTCCCTTGCGTGGTCTACGCCATCTCTTACAGACCTAGTGAATGTACGCAAGCATTATCCACCTATTAACATTACAGTACAAACTGACCATAGATCCCACTGATGCACTTCTACCAGACATCCATCATATCACAGCTGTAGTATCTCATCAAGGCGCCCATCAGAAGCAACTTCTTCAGACGCTACAGGCCATCTCCACACATTTCTCTCAAGTTGCTTCTGAATCTGTAGCTCAATCATCGCCTTCCGTTGTTAGTCTTATTGTGCATCTACCACTGCCATCTCATTAACATGTTGACCCCAAGACATGCTGTGGGTTTCTTAATCAATACACCATCCATGTTGAGGTCCTGGCACATCAGTTCCCGTCGTATTAAGCCAAGATAGACTTCATTATCAGCCTACTCTCAGATGAAGCTTTGGCTCCTGGGCCTTACCCCTTCGGGAGGAAAGGGATCCATTGACAGTGAATATACAGGAATTTTTGAAGTGTTCCATAAAATTTTTGAAGAGCCTTGGTGCAATACCTCTGCTGCATCTTCTCTTCTCCGCTCCAGACATGGCAATTCCACGGTGGGTCAATACGCCACACATTGGCCTCTGAGCTTGCATGGAATAATGAAGCCTTTGGGGTGAAGTTCTGGGAGGGCCTCGCCAGACGAATCAAGGAGGACCTGGCTGGTCGTGACCTTCTCTCTACCTTGGGCGACCTCATTGCTCTAGCCACCAGAATTGACATCTTCCTTACAAAAAAAGAAAACAAAAACACCTACAACAATATATAAAAAATATAAAAACCAGGATATATGCAACTACTTATATAGCAAAAAAAATTTTTATTTAATTGGACAACCCGAAAACAATACCAACAACAGAAAAAAAGGGGAAGACCAATATACAAAAATGAAAAAACTTTATTGAACATAAAAATATTACAACTATAATACATAACCAAATGACACCTCCCAGATAAAACATACAAACAAAGTGGTCTAGTGTCCCAAAATGCAAGAATATATATATTAATGAAAAGAGACCATAATGGAGGAAACCAAAAACGTATATACTAAATAAAGGTAGTATCTAAAAATATTGCAACAATATAAACCAGATACTAGACCATAAATAGATGTCCACAAAGTGACACTAGACCCCTGTGTTGCCCTGATGCACATTTTGCTTATGCTTCTCCCCCCCCTTCTAGCATCTCCTCACCCCTTCATGCTCCTGCTCTGCTCCAGTCTCCTGTCAATGTTTGGCGTGCATGCATTCCGCACTTGCAGCAGGCTCTGATGAATACTGGGGTGCTCCTTAAACTCTGCTACCTGGCATGGTATACACCATCTGTCATGGTGACCTAGTGCATCCACACCTGCATTATTCCCCCATTACTGTGACACTGCCCTATTTCACAGCAGGACATGAAGCTGAGCTCTGCGATATAAAATTTGGTACGATTTGGAGCAGGATTTGTAAATTAGAAGCAGCGTAACTCTGGCCCTGTATGTGGGTGGGGTCAGCAGTACTTTCACTTTCTGTTTTACTTTTTTTATCTGCTTTTTACTCTGAAATCCTTATTCAAATTACGTAAACCTATACATCACAGAACTCAGCTTCTCTCCCTCTATCATATCCTGCTCTCAGATAGTGCAGTGTAAACCACCTGACAAGTTCCCTATAAGACATGATTGAAGCTGGACAGTTAATGTTGGCTATGAAAGAATGGTGACAGAACACACAGGCTCAGAGTGCTGTTGGCTGAGGCTGCAGCAGACTGGCCAAAATTCCCATGTTGACCATTGTCCAAAGGTGAAATCAATTACAAGCAGGGATCAAAATTGGATTATGGAGTAATTGAAGAAGTTGGCCTGGTCTGATGAAGCTTTCTTTTCCATAATGTGAATAGCTGGGTGAGTGTATGTCATTTACATAGGGATGCAATGGCACCAGGTTGCAGTATTGGAAGAAGAAAAGCTGGCAGACACAGTCTGGGCAATATTCTGTTGGGAAACTTGAGGTCCTTGTATTCATTTGGATTTTCTTTTCACAAGTACAACTTATCTGCTGCAGACCAAGTACATGTCTTCCTGACAACAATATTTCCTAATGGCAGTGGCCTCCGTCGACAGGATAATTGGCCCTATCACTGCAAAAATATGTTCAGAAATGGTTTTGTTGTGCATAGCTATTCTGGTAGCACAAAGAGGGCCTAACCCATTTTTAATTGGTCTTAAAGGTGTTTTTTTAACCATGCTGAGTCAGAGGCAGCTTCGGACTCACAATGTCTGGTCAGGATATGGGTGCTTCTATAGTAGTGATTAGCATATTTTGCTCTTCTATAACTAGCTGAGTATTACAGTGAAATAAGTGCAGGAGATTTAATCTGTAGTAAACAAATATAGAGATCCAATGAGGGAAAACAAGGGCTTATCAAAGGTAAACAGTCTATTCTTTTTAGAAATAAAGTCTCTGCTCTGTCTGACCATGGTGATGTCACTCCCTGCTATCTGTATAACTAAGGGAGATATGGATGATAACCTAAAGACTTGTGTGCACTCAGAGCAGATAAATCTCTCTTATCTCCTGGTCAGGGCAATATTGAAAGAGCAATGTATTTAGTAAAAGTCTTAATTTACCTTTTCATACATGCTGAAAGCTGAGAAAACCCATTTATTATTGTGGATGATCAGAGTGTAACATGTTTCATAACACAGAAAACTGCTGTGAAATTTTACAATGTAGTAGCACAGTGCTACCATCAATCCCAAGAAAAAATTAATACAAATTTTCTATCCAGATAGCAAAAAAATACTATAATTCACCTGTCTACATATGTTTGTCTGACACTTGTAAAACTGACACCATGAGTGTGAGTAATACAGCAGATGTCAGATCTCTGCTACAGGAGGGTTGTGAAAATCCAAACCGGGTCCCTTAGCCACTGTTGTGTAAATGACACCAATCAATCCTGCAGCAGCAGCCGAACGTGCTTTCATTCTGCTTGACCCTTTGTCCTTGTGTATATGAAATACTGGGAAAGAAACAGAAGCTAGGAAAGCAGAGAATGAATTTATACACAGTGGAGGTTTAACACGCCCTGAGATCTTCTGCTGGAAATGAAAGCAATAGTTTCCATTAAATATGAATTACCTCCTTGAGACTGCACATGCTGAGATATGAAGCAGCGCTGCGACAATCAGCGCTCTTCCATTGCATTGCTTTCCTTTCGCTGCATGTGTGATAGGAATATATAATGGTTACTGATATGTAAAGATTGTTTCTAGTAACATTTTTCTGCTGATAATATATAAAACTGTTTTGGTGTACCCTTTAGACATGTTCATTTTAAGTGCACACTACACTTAATAAATAGCTCAGGCAAAATATGCCATAGACATTTATATATAGTTGTGTATGTCTGCCACTACTGCCATTAAATAGATATCAGAGAAGTAACTTAAGTCTCATTGGCCCCGTAACAAAACTTCAGCTAGGAACCTGATTTCAACTCGAACAGTTACTGTGTACTATGCCGTGACTTTAGATCCAAATCTTCAATATTTTTTTAACAATTTTAATGATGCTAAACAACTTTCAAATCAAAAAACATATGTATCACTGTATTAGTAGAAATGGAACCTTCTTTACTTATGGTTTCTTTGATACGATCAGTCTATCGTTGTTTTAACTGCCTGCAACGCTTTCATTCGCTGCAACTCCAATCATGTCTAGCTCGGTCAGCCCTCAGCTCCTGCTATGTTTCGGGGGACACGCCACCTTTGTCAAGCATGTCGGGCTAGTATTGCAAAACCATATTTATGGCCACATTAATCAATCAACAACATATTACAAAATACAAACTAAAACATACAAAATACTTAAAAACAACCACTAGAATAATTATAGCTGCCATTTTTTCCAATATATTTTTAAAATTATCATTTTTAAACATTATAAATAGTATTAAACTAAACTCCTTTTATTTTACTACTTATCCAACTATGATAAATGATCCTATCCCATGAGTGGGGCATCAGAGGAAGACATTCCACCTACACTCTTCATTCAAGCGCTTCGGCATTAAGGACTCAAAATAGTTAATCCAATAGACCTCTCTCTGGAGTAGTCGAGTAGTGATCATCTCGTGATCACTTGCTTCGACTTCCTCCAGAACGCGCCACTTTAGTTCACACACATTGTGGTGTTGTTAAAATAAATATCTTTCGACTGTTGTTTCTCCAAACTTTTTCGTTTTTTCAATCTCCTCCTTTCCTGTCTTTTCTCGTATATCCGTTACATCTGTCGTTTTATAAAGTCTGATTTGTGACCTATGCTCGTTTATCCTAACTTTTATCATTTTTGAAATCTGTCCGATATATGGTTTTCCGCACGGGCATTTTAGTATATTTATTACCTTGCCTATATTACATGTATTATATCCCTTCATTTTTATCTCATGTCCTTTCCTGGAGTGGTTTATTTTCTCACCTTTTATAATGCTGGTACAATTTTGACATGATAAACAAGAGCATGTGCCTACTTTTTTGTATTAAGAAATTGTTTTTTTATACTGTGTTTTTTGAATATCCGATTGTATAATTTGATTCCCCACTGTTCTTTCCTTTTGATATATAAACCTGGGTTTATTATGGAACAGATTACTGTACTGGGGGTCACTTAGCAATATTTTCCAATGTTTTAATATAGTGTGCTTAATCAAACCAGCGTGTTTGTCATAAACAGAAATGAAATCCACATTGGATTCATTAATTTTTTTTAGTTTTCCTCATCCTAGCTACACTTCTAGGTATGTCACCTACTTCTTTTCCAATCCTTTGGACCCCATCTCTATTATATCCCTGTATCCTCATTTTTTCTACGAGTTTTTCCATCTGTAGAAAATAATCTGTGTCAGATGTACATATTCGACGTGCTCTTAAAAATTGTCCCCTTGGTATGCCTTTGAACACCGGTTTTGAGTATAAGGACGCTTTCAATTTCGAATTCTCTTTTATCACTACTACAACTAAAAAATGTATTGTCTCATGATGTTTCAAGATGGTAAATTCTAGTAGTGGGTGTATTTTATTAATAAGTGTGTTAAACTGAGTAAGTTCATCCCCCGTTCCTTTCCATAACATGAACACATAGTCCACATATTGTTGCTGAGAATATTGTGGATGATGTGCTCTTCCGCACCTGCCTTGTAAATATTAGCATAACTTGGTGCAACAGGAGACCCCATCGAAGTCCCCTGTCATTGCAAGTAGAAGGTAGAACAAAATCTGAAATTATTTTTTGTCAACACTATTTCTAAAAGCAAAATCAAAAAAGGAATATCCGCATTAGTTAATCTAGGGTCCTCACTTAGTTTATTTCTCAGTGCTTCTATCCCTCCTTCTATAGGTATATTAGTATAAAAAACTCTTAACTTCAAAAGTGCAGAGTATTGTAGCGTCATCAATATTCAGTTCCTCAATTCTGTCTAAAAAATCATTAGTGTCTTTCAAAAAATATGGCAGCTTTGCAACAATTTTTTGTAGAAAGTTATTAATGTATATCGCAAAAGGTTGGAATAGGGATCCTATACCCAAGACGATAGGACATCCCGGTGTATTTTTCAAGCTTTTGTGGATTTTAGGTACCAGATATAATATAGGTACTCTCAGGTGTTCCGATATTAATGATTTGCATATTTGTTAACTGATAATACCTTGACTTTCTGACTTTATGAAAAATGTATCAATCATATATTTAAATTCTTCCATGGGATCATTGTTTAATTTTTCATAGACCCTATTATCAGTTAGTTGTAACTCATCTTCTTTTAAATGCATTCCTCTATCAATTAATACTGTGGCTCCCCCCTTGTCTGCCTTCTTAACAATAATAGAATTATCATCTTTTAATTGTTTCAGATCCTCTATTTCTCCTTTTGTCAGATTATGTGTTATCTTATCCCATTTATCTAGAACTTCTTCATTAACCATATTTTGAAAAGACTGAAGCATGGCATTCTATACATCCGGATCAAATCTACTTTTTTATGGTTTATAAGGTAACCGTTTCTGCTTTTTTTTCACTGCAATTTTCCAAAGAACATTTTAAGACAAATTTTTCTACAAAACCTATAAGAGTCCAAATCGAAGTCAAATTTTCTAATTTCATTATTAGGATTATAATTGAGTCCCTTACTGTTGACCATTTTTTGTGTCTCTGTTAATGTGTTTGACGAAATGTTCACCACCAAATTATTCGAATTTTCTTGCTGGTCTTTTTGCGTGGTCTTAGTTTGTTGTAACTGTCTCTTATATCTGTCTGATTCTGTGCTTGTCGATTCCTGGTCTGTATTCTCTCATAAAAAAGGTAGCTCCTTTGACTTCCCATTTGTTGATCTCTGTGTCGTCAGTTTTTTCATACCCTTTTCTGACTCTGATGATGATATATCCGTCTGCGATGCATTAGAAGCTTTAACCCAATTTCGTATTTTTGTTCTTTCCACAGACCAAGTATAGACCTTCTCATTCATATAGTCTCATGTGTCTCTTTCAAACTTTTTTAATTTAGTAACCATCATCTGTTCTTTTAATTTGTGCATGCTGTTTTTCAACTCCACCTGTTTTTGATTATAGGCCTCCAGCATGGTGGTGCGAAATTCAGCTTTGATTTTCTCTATTTCCACCTTAGTTTCATTAACCGCTTTTTGTAGGTGTTGCACAGTAAGTAGCATCAAGTCCAGTGAATAGCAATTGCTGAGGGCATACCATTTCTCTACATACGTAATATCACCTTTTAATAGAATTGGAGTCAGCGTACTGCGTAAACCCCGAGGGATTCTTTGCTCCTCATATATTCAGTGAGAGTAGATGCATGTAGGGTCAAATTTAGCTCTCTTTTTAAACATTTCAAGTTTTTTACTGAAATCAATGGTTGTTGGATTATCACTGGTTTCTGCTTGTTGTAATACTCAATCACTCATTGTCTGGGTCATTCCATGTCAAGTGAACCAATGATTTTTACCTCTATTTTTTAAATTCTTTTGAGATTTTGTTATTTGGTAGTAATGTGTCAGAGAATACAAATTGATTAATTTTTAAAGTTCAGAAAAAGTGCGAATTTCGGTGTTGCCTGCCTTTACATTTCTCCTCATAACTCAGGCTAGAAAAAAAGATTGAGAAACAAACACCATTAGAACTGTACAGTCATGGCCAAAAGTTTTGAGAATTATACAAATGTTAATTTTTCCAAAGTCTACTGCAGCAGGTTTTATAATGGCAATTTGCATATACTCCAGAATGTTATAAAGAGTGATCAGCTTAACAGCAATTAATTGCAAAGTCAATAGTTGCCTAGAAAATGAACTTTTTCCCCCAAAACACATTTCAACTTCATTGCAGGCCTTCCTTAAAAGGACCAGCTGACATCGTTTCAGTGAGTGCTCCATTAACACAGGTGTGGGTGTTGATGAGGACAGGGCTGGAGATCAATCTGTCATGATTAAGTAAGAATCACACCACTGGACACTTTAAAAGGAGGCTGGTGCTTGGCATCATTGTTTCTCTTCTGTTAACCATGGTTATCTCTAAAGAAACACGTGCAGTCATCATTGCACTGCACAAAACTGGCCTAACAGGGAAGAGTATCGCAGCTAGAAAGATTGCACCTCAGTCAACAATCTATCGCATCATCAAGGAATTCAAGGAGAGAGGTTCCATTGTTGCCAAAAAGGCTCCAGGGCGCCCAGAAAGACCAGCAAGCGCCAGGACCGTCTCTTAAAAGTGTTTCAGCTTCGGAATCGGGCTACCAGCAGTGCAGAGCTTGCTCAGGAATGGCAGCAGGCAGGTGTGAGTGCATCTGCACGTACTGTGAGGCGGAGACTCATGGAGCAAGGCCTGGTGTCAAGGAGGGCAGCAAAGAAGCCACTTCTCTCCAGAAAAAACATCAGGGACAGACTGATATTCTGCCAAAGGTACAGGGAGTGGACTGCTGAGGACTGGGGTAAAGTCATTTTCTCTGATGAATCCCCTTTCCGAATGTTTGGAACATCTGGAAAACAGCTTGTTCGGAGAAGACAAGGTGAGCGATACCACCAGTCTTGTCTCATGCCAGCTGTAAAGCATCCAGAAACCATTCATGTGTGGGGTTGCTTCTCAGCCAAAGGAATCGGCTCTCTAACAGTCTTGCCTAAAAACACATCCATGAATAAAGAATGGTACCAGAATGTCCTCCAAGAGCAACTTCTCCCAACCGTCCAAGAGCAGTTTGGTGATCAACAATGCCTTTTCCAGCATGATGGAGCACCTTGCCATAAAGCAAAGGTGATAACTAAATGGCTCAGGGAACAAAACATAGAGATTTTGGGTCCATGGCCTAGAAACTCCTCAGATCTTAATCCCATTAACAACTTGTGGTCAATCATCAAGAGACGGGTGGACAAACACAAACCAACAAATTGTGACAAAAATGCAAAGCATTGATTGTGCAAGAATGGACTGCTATCAGTCAGATTTGGTCCAGAAGTTGATTGAGAGCATGCCAGGGAGAATTGCAGAGGTCCTGAAGAAGAAGGGTCAACACTGCAAATATTGACTTGCTGCATTAACTCATTCTAACTGTCAATAAAAGCTTTTGTATTTCTATATGTGATAAAAACATCTGACAAACACACATAAAAACCAGAGGGCAACAGATCATGTGAAAATATAATATTTGTGTCATTCTCAAAACTTTTGGCCATGACTGTACAGGCTTTCACGAGATATGTCACAAGAGCATCTTCGTTAATATTTTACCCATGCGAATGCAAACGCAAAATTTTAAAACTTATTTCTGAAAAAAACGTTTAATTTAAAAATTATCAAAAATGCACATGTGCCTGATAAGCCCCTGGCCACATCTGTACCAAAATTCAAGTTGGGATCGCGATGCAATCATATTTAAAAATATAACTATTTCAGTGTTAATTCGAAAATCTTGAATTCAGATCTGTTCAGATTGTGGTCTAAGAGTGTGGGGTCTATATTTACCAAATAATTCATGATTTTTAGATATTACTGTATTATTTTATTACAGCTTAGAAGCATGAGAGGACAGAGGAGAAAGCTTTGTTAGGGTTCAACCTGAGAATGAACAGAGGTAGACAGTGAATGCAGAGCAGTTGACAGGCCAGCAGCTCTGTCAATCATGTGAAGTATCTGCCCACCGCAGAGTCAGGAAGTAAGGGTATATTAATATGGCGTCTTGTGTCCGTGTGAACATACGCTTTTGTGATGCGTGTCTGGGTCCGTCTGAATGGACCCAGACACGCATCTAACAATTAGCAGTGTGTTTAACACTGCTGGCAATGCGAGACACGCAGCGGCCTTCACATGAGTGATTGCACATTTGCATCGCATCTGTCCGATGCATCTTTTGGATGCGCTCCAAGCATTGACATGTCATTTCGTGGAGCGCATCCAAAACAGATGCGATGCAAATACGCAGCGGCGATCGCTGTGTCCGTGTGAACATACGCTTTTTCTAATAATTAGCAGTATGTTTAACACTGCTGGCAATGAGAAACATGCAGCGGCATTTACATGAGCGATTGCCGCTGCGTATTTGCATCGCATCTGTTTTGGATGCGCTCCAAGTAATGACATGTCAATGCTTGGAGTGCATCCAAAAGACGCATCGGACAGACGCGATGCAAATATGTCAGATGCGTATCTGGGTCTGTTCAGACAGACCCAGACATGCATCACAAAAGCGCATGTTCACACGGACACAAGATGCCGTGTGAACATACCCTAAAAAACAGCTTTAGAGCTTTCATGTCCTGACATGTTCACTCTTGAACAAACTATAGTGTCTACACAGACATCAAGGGAGCCGGTGTGCTACAGTATTGGTAAGTGTGTTCGGCGCTGATGGCTGGCTACTGTACTCTCCAAAGATTATGAAAATTAAGAAGTAGAATTGAGTTGTTTGCATCCTTTCTGGTCCTGCGCCATCCTTTGTGTATCCAAGAAAACCAGACATTTTAAAAGTTAACAAAAATCAGATATTAACTCAGGTGGAGCCGTACACTATGACAGGCCATACATACTCTTTGACACAAAAGGAAAAGCGCTTATGAACAAGATTACATTTCACCCACTAGAAGGGACAAATTGATGATAAAAGCACAGTTTAAAAACGTACTATTAATTGTTTGATTAGTTCATATTTTATATAACGAAGATTTAACTACTGTACTATTCTTCTTAAACACTTCATAAATGACATGTTTAGTGATATAATTAAAAAAAATGTTACATGTATAAATAGGTGTTAAAAATATTGGTTCTTTTAATCTTGTTTTTAACATATAATTAGGATGAGACTATTTAGAAAATCACACTTGAGGATATGATCACCTTTTTTCTTTTGTTCAATGAATTCAAGTTTAAAATGCCGAGCAAGTTGTGTTATGATGATTAAGATATATTTATTCTGGCAATTACAGTATTTGTTTTTTTGTTTCATTATTGTTGCATATAAATGTTGAATTCAATAAGTTATAATTTGAAAAGAAAAAAGAAAGAAACGTACACAAACATAAAATCTTGGGATTCAAAGCTTAAAAAAAATAGAAAAGTTTGATGTCCCAAATCGAATCCCCGTACCAATACAACCAAGAACACAAGTTACGCATATGCATTTTTTCACAATTTTAAACCATAGGTTTTTTCACAATTGTGCATCAATATTTTGAATTTGATTTCTCCAAAACAAAATATAAATAAACATAGTCTTTTGACATATCAAATGAAATCTGGTACTGTTATGAGAAAAATTATACATCTCCCACCTCTTTATCTTAATTCGCCCGAGATATGATAACAAATGTAAAGTCATATCAGGCCAAAATTTGCGTTTTTTCAAAACTGTAGAAGTTTGTAAAAAATTAACGGATGAAGTAAAAAATTCAAAACTTTTAATTTGATATGGAATGACCCGTCTGTCAATGTGTAGGTTTCTGCTTTTTTATGTGTTAGCTCAGAGACCTTTTCAAATGACATCATATCACTGGTGCAAGCGATCACATTGTCATGTAAACCCCATAATGGTACCAATAAAAACATCCTGCAAAAAAAAAAAATTCTCATTTTTATGTAAAAAACTCCATATTTATGTAAAATGGATGGACCATTGTAAACCTAGCACTTCTCATCCTTCCTTACCTGTACAACCTAATAGATTGTAAGCTCTTGCGAGCAGGGCCCTCACTCCTTGTGTCTCATCTGAAAGTAGCTTTTTACTGTATAACGTCTGTCTTTTTGTCTGTACTTATACCCTCCAAATTGTAAAGTGCTGCGGAATATGTTGGTGCTATGTTAAGATTATTATTATTATTACCAAGCTGTCTGGTCCTTCATATTAATAGTGAATATAGAAAAAACAAACGTAACCCAGTTCCCCTGTAGCAGTTTTCGTCAGCACAGACAGTAGATGACATCACTACTGTAGCAAATGGAAAGGAGAGAATGTGTCTAACGTCGAACATAGTAAAATATTGAAAAGCTTTAAAATCCTATAGTCAAATACACAGGCAGCTTATATATTTCCGGCTGATTCATCCCTTAGTCATAGCATGCTTTTCCTTGTCCATGGCCAAAGCTGTAGCCACTGTCCTGTGCCTGGTGACGAGATGACTCTGCGTCTGTAGCATTAATATGGGATGAGGGACCTTGCCTGCTCCTTCCTTCAGCTTTACCTATGCTGATGAAAGAGGCAAAGGCAAATAAATACTGATTTTGCTTCCTTTCAAAACAGATCTAATCTCCTGCTTGTGCACACATGCTTTCCTAGTTTACCAACCATCTCTCTGCTTTAGCAGCAGTGTTCTGGATGGTTGGGTTGGTGACATCACTCCCTGCTGTGTCCTATCAGCAGCAAAGGAGCTTGTTTTTGTATTTCTTACTGAGGAACTTTAACCCTCTGCATCCTTGTGCCCTGTTATTTAAACCCTTCTGATAGCAATGTCCCTCTAACAGGCTGAGCTAGGAATAGCAGAGCTGACATGCCAATTACTGCTGTAGAAATACCCATAGCCTGACCAGGAAGTGTGAGTCTGAAGCTGAATTGTAGAGCAGGCTTTGTAAAACATCATGGTGAGAAAAACCCATTTAACTGTCTTAACTGTACTAGGTGTAAGTAGTAAAGCTCAAGAAAAGCAGCAAAGGATTAAACTGAATTTTTAGTTTTTGTCATAACATTGTTTTTATGACAAAATGTGATGTTCATTATATCTGCAAGCAGCATGGAAACTTACTGAATACTGCGTTATCTGGGTATTTTCATCTGGGGAAATATGATCTAGCAGCTTTCTGCACATGCATAGCCACCCGTCTAATCTTCATAGCAGCAGGAGAAAGCTGCAAGATCCTATTCCCCAAATGAGAATACTCCTATTAAGTTCAATGTATATCAAAATCTAAGCTTTCTGTAGTGGTGGTAACAGGGTTCATACATGTTACACTTTAAATGTATGCCTGTGTGAGGCATTTGGTGCACTGTATGAAAAAAGGAGCTACAAAGACTATTAGGGTATGGCCACACGTTGTATGTAAAATGCCGGTCGGATTCTGTTTAAGAATCCAGCCGGTATTTTATCATCTTTTGCTGGGTTTTGGGAAGTAGCTCTGTTCTTGGTTTGCTGATTTGCCCGTCCCCCTTAACTCTTGAATTGCACCCCTTCTGCTGCAAAAACCAGGCAGAAGATTTTGCATGCTCTAAGTTTTTCGGATCGCTGGCTGCTGAAAAGTCATCCGGCTGAAAATCCGTTCAGTGTAGACCACTGAATGTATTTTCTATTAATGGCTATGGGGATGGTTCTTGTCAAGAAACCATGCCGTGTGGGTGTAACCTTAAGTTATGTTCAGAAATTAATTAGAATATAATTTTGAACATTTGCTTTAATATGTTATTGTAAAGAGAAACAGGAGAGAAATCAGTCTTTGTATCCTTGCTGGATTTCTATTTTTAAGTGTGGAACTGTCCCTGGTACATTCAATCTGCAGTGCACAAAGATTACCAAGCAGCCAAGGGGTCACATTGATCCCTCCTATAGAGCCCCCTTTCCTCTATGTACGATCTGCAGAGATGAATGCATATGCTCCAGATGCAAATTTACATGTATGCTTTTTATGTTGTTTTTTTTTGTAGCAAGAGCATGAAAACTCAAAGTAACAGATATAGGACACAATTTGCCTTTCTACCCTGGCACAGAGGCATCTTTTCATGGATAAACAGGTCCACAGCTGTGTCTTCCATGTGAAAAATGGCTGAACTATACATTCTGGCAAGTGATCATAGATAGTGATGGCTGGTGAGAAAACAAACTATTAATCTCAGTTGTCCAGGCTTATTTTACAGAAAAGGTTCCCACCACATTCTCGAACATCTCCTACCATCTCACCGAGCAGCTGTATATATTAAGTGAAACTTTAGAATTGGATTTAGCCCTTCCTCAAGACTCTGTGGAAAAATCAGGGGGTTTAGTGTGATTTCACAGTTACTTGGTGAGAGAATGGACTGTTAGGTGAATACTGGATATGGAGGGAGCTCGTTTATTTCTCATGCTCTTATACAGCAGATTTAACTGAACTTCTGTTCATTCATCTTCACACCATCTCAGTTTCATTATAGATTGCAAATAGGCAGTCATTTTTCATTGTTGTGATCTCTACCTAGTTAGAAATGGAGCTGGTAGAGGAGGTTCATCTTGGGGCTTTGAACATTCATTACTCTTCCAATACAACTCTCGCTTACTTCTGGCTTGGCTTTTATTCGTTTATTAACCCTTGGCTCCTGGACAATACAGCCTTTGCTATGTACAGTATCACCTTTACTTTCATCCTATGAACAGATAAATGTAATCTTAATTTTCTGGCTTCAGAGAATGGGACAAATAATAACAAAAATATAGGACTTGGGTTGACTTCAAAAGACAACATCAAAGAATGGGCATGCTTAAGTTCCCAAAAAAAAGGGAAAAATAGCCATATTTTTTATGCAATTCCAGTAACTAAGACCATGATTGTATTTGAAAAGATCCCATTCTAGTCATCGATTTATCAAGTAACCTTTATCTGTAACACACTTTTTTTTAAAATATTGCTACAAAGCAAATATTATTCTTCCGTTTTTGAATGGTATTAAAAGCAAATAATTAAGATAAACAGTTTTTATTATTATTATTATTATTATTATTATTATTATTATTATTATTATTATTATTATTATTATTATGTGTTGTCAGAGTCAGTTTGGAGACCACATTAAGGGTGACATGTATGAATGTTGGTGCTGACAGGCCAGTTCTAAATCGGTAGTGTAGAATCAAAATGTATGAAATTGTTCTTCTGAAGTTCACACGTACAGGCGCAGTCTAGTGCCAATATGACAAGTCTCATAATCTCCAAAAAATTGGGAATCTCGCAAGAGAACAAAGAGTGACTTTTGATCACTATATTTACTATTTTGCCATAGGCAAACTTAAACTCTATCAGTTCTCTATCTGTTAAACACTAGAGGTTAAGAGTTAGATATAATAAAAGTTACATTTTAGTGTTTAACAGATAGAGAACTGATAGAGTTTAAGTTTGCCTATGGCTTAATATGACAAGTCTGGCTCAGGCAGACCACCTTTAACTTGATCTGGATGTTCTAACTGTTCTGTGCCAAAGTTTGGCATCAAAGATTCATAAATGTGTCTAATTCTACGAATGTGGTACGACACCCCCAGAACGCCCCTAATCTTTGGCACATTAAAAAGTGTCTTTGATGCATTACAAAGGCACCTATCGCAACAAAGTCTGGAGGGCACCTGTTCATACATTCTTTTTGGTTCAAAGTACACCCGCAAACTGATGCAGCCCTGTTCATACATGTTGCCCTAAATGTTTCTGTAAAATAGTAATAGTTCAAAATTTTTGCCAGAAGTCAAATAGCGCAATTTTTTATAAAATGTAATTGTAATATTGTGTCACCAAATGCAACTATGTTGCAACACTGTCAATAACACGAATTAATCTCTAGTTTAAATTGGTACAGTTGAACGCCAACTAGATAGATAGATAGATAGATAGATAGATAGATAGATAGATAGATAGATAGATAGATAGATAGATTTAGGCACATGGTAGGATCCCCATTTAAAACTAGAAACAAGATTAATATAATTATTGCCCTTTCACATATAGGGTCCTTTTTGGACAATACCTTTGGGCATTCTGACACAATTAAACCCTTGAATTTCAGACTATTTCAATTTATAATTTTCTCTCTCTTGAATTGGATTAAATACAATGTAAAGTAATTTAGACAATAAAAAGTGTAAAACCTAACTAGTTACCTTTTGATTTAACACTGCCTGACTGAACATCAATTCCTCCTGTCAAAGAAACAAAGATGGATTTTAACGTGCTTCGTCCTTTATCCCATGGAATATAAGCCATGCCAAGGCCATCTGCTAGTTCTAGCCCCAAATACCCTGGGGCAAAAAAAACATACATGCTTGGCTGATCAGAACGTGCATGTTTATGAAGTCAGGGGAGATAACAACAGCTTTCTAATGTTCTAGGCCAACTTACCAAAAAACTGCTCCTCTGCCCCTATTCAGCTATGGATTACTGCTTTATATTCTTCACTGCCAGTTTATGTTGAATGTTTAGTAAGAAACTCAAGCAGATATATGAAGCCATTCCCAATTTCCCTTAGTCTATCCCACCTTACAGGAGCGCTGCACTCTTTTCCTTGTGCCACGCAGACTTTTTCATTGTCTGCTGTTGTCTTGATAACAACATGTCTCATGGTGTCTTGCCCTGGCTGATTAGATCACATCTGTGAGAAATAATATCTCTATTGATGACTCTAAATTGTGAGCAGGACACTGGAAAGCCACAGTTGTGGATCCAAAGCACAATATTGTCTCTGAGACTCAACAGAAAGAGGCCTGTGCAGCAGCATTTATGTCTCAGGCAGACTTTAACCATCTGCAAGGAAAGGAAGAGATTACTTGTTGGCATTAGCTTTATATCACCAAAAGGAAACCGGAAAAAGCAAGGAGGAGATTAAAGGGTAGAGGCAGAATACAAAAGTGTTTTTTTTTTTCTATGATGTTGAATGTATGAGGTAAATAATGTAATATTTAAATAGATCATATTTTTACAGATGCAGCAAAACCAATTATAGTATGCGTAATTTTTTCATTGTTAATTTGTAAAATGGCAAAAGTAAGGCATTTTGAACTTTACATTTTTTTTAAACTTTTTTTATTTTACTTATAGTCTCAGTCCTCTTAGGATACTTGACGACTAAGGGACATGACCACTTTTAGCCTGTTCTGCAATGGTAATAAATTGCAAAACAGTGTACAATGATGACTCTCTTATTTTAGTGGGTAAGTAAGATGGCAGCTATGGAGGCTTTTATGAGGCCCCTGGCTGCCATGACAACAAGTCAGTAATGCCTTACATACAATGGTCATGTTTACTGCAGTCATAGGCGTAACTTTGTTTCAAAAAGTGGGGAGGAACCAATTTTTCCTCTTCTCCCTTTATCTCCCTCCTTTTCCCTTCCCTTCCTTTCCTCCCTCCTCTCCATTCCTCTCCCTACAGCGAAGCGGCCCCCTCAAACTCAGCTAGGAGGTCTGGAGAAGTGCTGCAAGCTCCGCCAGCGGGTCCAGGCGGAGCCTGTACACCAAACACTTTTGGTGCAATCGATAAGGTTATGAGAGGCTCTCATGATACTAATTTTTACGATTCCCTGCATGGTTAAAACTGTCATAGTTAAGTAGAAATTCAAGTGAACGTCAGATGCATATTTAGATATACCTCTAGGCGCCTCAACATTCTATGGTGATTCAACATTTATTATCAAATAATACCATCTAG